>JARKHS020000504.1:0-12313 GCA_030143305.2 Amblyomma americanum | reverse complement strand
TGCTTTCAACTGTCGTTCGGAGCTAGGCTCCTGTGACATACGGCCAGCTTTGAGCCTGTCTAAAAGCGCAATATACAAATGAGGGGTAACAGCAAACGTCCATGCAACATGAATGCAAATGTTTAAACTTGACTTGCAGTCAGCACTTACAGAAGCTGCCCAGTTTATGGAATTCTGCATAGATGAACAATCTCAAAATCTTTTTGGAACGCTCGCTTGCAGTCTTGATTGCTGGCCACAAATAAGAACGCTGAATATTAAAAAACGTCCTGTTGGTGATCACTTGCACATCAAATGAAGCCAACATCGAAAATGTGGTAGCTGCATTGTTCCCTAAAAAAAAGGATGGCTGCACAGAGCTGGAGGTTGAGAATAGGTTGCGGAGGCACTATTTCTTGATTTGACCTTGAAAATTGTTGACCAGGTCCATGTTCATTCTGCACTTGCAACCGAGTCTCCTCTCAATTCATGACTACTTCACAAGGTCCAAGGCAGAGATGGCAGTTGTGCAAAGCTGCTTCAGAATTTCTTTTTCACTAAAAAATGCATCTTCTGTCGTTCGGAGCTTGGCTCCTGTGACATATGGCCAGCTTTGAGCCTGTATAAAAGCGCAATATAAAATTGAGAGGTTAAAGGAAACGTCAATGCAACATGAATGCAAATATTTATTCTGGACTTGCAGTCAACACTTACTGAAGCTGGCTAGTTCATGGATTTCAGCATAGATGAACAACCTCAAAATCTTTTTGGAATGCTCACTTACTGTCTGGATTGCTGGCCACAAACAAGTACACTGCATATTAAAAAACGTTTTGTTGGTGATCACTTGCACATCAAATGAAGCCAACATCCTAAATGTGGTAGCTGCATTGTTCTCTAAAAAATAGATGGCTGCACAGAGCTAGAGGTTGATAGTAGGTTGCTGATGCACTATTTTTTTATTTGATCTTGAAAAATGTTGACCAGCTCCATGCTTACTCTGCACTTGCAGCAGTCTCCTGGCAATTCATGACTACTTCATAAGGTCCAAGGTAGAGATTGCAGTTGTGCAAAGCTGCTTCAGAATTTCTTTTTCACTAAAAAATGCATCTTCTATCGTTCGGAGCTTGGCTCCTGTGACATACGGCCATCTTTGAGCCGGTATAAAAGCGCAATTCAAAATTGAGAGGTAACAGCAAACGTCATTGCAACATGAATGCAAATATTTATTCTTGACTTGCGGTCAACACTTACAGAAGATTGCTGTTGCTGGCCACAAATAAGAATGCATAATTTTAAAAAAAAACGTCCTGTTGGTGATCACTTGCACATCAAATGAAGCCAACATGCTAAACGTGGTAACTGCATTGTTCCCTAAAAAAATATGGCTGCACAGAGCTTGAGGTTTAGAATAGGTTGCTGATGCACTATTTCTTGATTTGACCTTGAAAAATGTTGACCAGCTCCATGTTCACTCTGCAGTTGCAGCAGAGTCTCCTGGCAATTCATGACTACTTCACAAGGTCCAAGGCAGAGATGGCAGTTGTGCAAAGCTGCTTCAGAATTTCTGCTTCACTAAAAATGCAGCATTCATCTGTCGTTCGGAGCTTGGCTCCTGTGACATACAGCCAGCTTTGAGCCTGTATGAACGCAATATAAAATTGAGAGGTAACAGCAAGCGTCCATGCAACATGAATGCAAGTTTTTAATCTTGACTTGCAGTGAGCACTTACAGAAGCTGGCTAGTTCATGGATTTCTGCATAGATGAACAACCTCAAAATCTTTGGAACGCTCACTTGCTGTCTTGATTGCTGGCCACAAATAAGAAATCTGAATATTAAAAAAAACGTCCTGTTGGTGATCACTTGCACATCAAATGAAGCCAACATCCTAAATGTTTTAGCTGCATTGTTCCCTAAAAAAGGATGGGTGCACAGAGCTGGAGATTGAGAGTAGGTTTCTGATGCGCTATTTCTTCATTTGATCTTGAAAAATAATGACCAGCTGCATGTTCACTCTGCACTTCCAGCAGTCTCCTGGCAATTCATGACTACTTCACAAGGTCCAAGGCAGAGATGGCAGTTGTGCAAAGCTGCTTCAGAATATTTTTACTAAAAAATGCTGCTTTCATCTGTCGTTCGCAGCTAGGCTCCTGTGACATGAGGCCAGCTTTGAGCCTGTATAAAAGCGCAATATAAAATTGAGAGGTAACAGAAAACGTCCATGCAACATGAATGCAAATGTTTAATCTTGACTTGCTGTCAGCACTTGCAGAAGCTGCCTACTTCATGGAATCCTGCATAGATGAACAATCTCAAAATCTTTTTGGAACTCTCACTTCCTGTCTTGATTGCTGGCCACAAATAGGAAAGCTGAATATTAAAAAACGTCCTATTGGTGATCACTTGCACATCAAATGAAGCCAACATCCTAAATGTGGTAGCTGCATTGTTCCCTAAAAAAAGGATGGCTGCACAGAGCTGGAGTTTCAGAATAGGTTGCTGATGAACTATTTCTTGATTTGATCTTGAAAAATGTTTACCAAGCCCATGTTCACTCTGCACTAGCAGCAGACTCCTGGCAATTCATGACTACTTCACAAGGTCCAAGGCAGAGATGGAAGTTGTGCAAAGCTGCTTCAGAATATCTTTTTCACTAAAAAATGTAGCTTTCATCTGTCGTTCGGAGCTTGGCTCTTGTGACATACGGCCAGCTTTGAGCCTGCATAAAAGCGCAATATAAAATTGAGAGGTAACAGCAAACGTCCATGCAACATGAATGCAAATATTTAATCTTGACTTGCAGTCAGCACTTACAGAAGCCTGCGGTTGCTGGCCACAAATAAGAACGCTTAATATTAAAAAAACGTCCTGTTGGTGATCACTTGCACATCAAATGAAGCCAGCATCCTAAATGTGGTAGCTGCATTGTTCCCTAAAAAATGGATGGCTGCACAGAGCTGGAGGTTGAGAGTAGGTTGCTGCTGCACTATTTCTTGATTTGATCTTGAAAACTGTTGACCTGCTCCATGCTCACTCTGCACTTGCAGCAGTCTCCTGACAATTCATGACTACTTCACAAGGTCCAAGGCAAAGATTGCAGTTGTGCAAAGCTGCTTCAGAATTTCTTTTTCACTAAATAATGCAGCTTTCATCTGTCGTTCGGAGCTTGGCCCCGGTGACATACGGCCAGCTTTGAGCCTGTAAAAAACCGCAATATAAAATTGAGAGGTAACAGCAAACGTCCATGCAACATGAATGCAAATTTTTAATCTTGACATGCAGTCAGCACTTACAGAAGCTCTCTAATTCATGGATTTCTGCATAGAGGAACAACCTCAAAATCTTTGGAACGCTCACTTGCGCTCTTGATTGCTGGCCACATATAAGAACGCTGAATATTAAAAAAACGTCGTGTTGGTGATCATTACACATCAAATGAAGCCAACATCCTAAATGTAGTAGCTGCATTTTCCCCTAAAAAAAGGATGGCTGCACAGAGCTGGAGGTTGGGAATAGGTTGCTGATCACTATTTCTTGATTTGATCTTGAAAAATGTTGACCAGCTCCATGTTTACTCTGCACTTCCAGCAGTCTCCTGACAATTCATGACTAGTTCACAAGGTCCAAGGCAGAGATGGCAGTTGTGCAAAGCTGCTTCAGAATATTTTTACTAAAAAATGCTGCTTTCATCTGTCGTTCGCAGCTAGGCTCCTGTGACATGAGGCCAGCTTTGAGCCTGTATAAAAGCGCAATATACAATTGAGAGGTAACAGCAAACGTCCATGCAACATGAATGCAAATATTTAATCTTGACTTGCAGTCAGCACTTACAGAAGCTTGCTGTTGCTGGCCACAAATAAGAACGCTTAATATTTATAAAAAACGTCCTGTTGGTGATCACTTGCTCATCAAATGAAGCCAACATCCTAAATGTGGCAGCTGCATTGTTCCCTAAAAAAGGATGGCTGCACAGAGCTGGAGGTTGAGAGTAGGTTGCTGATGCGGTATTTCTTGATTTGATCTGGAAAAATGGTGACCAGCTCCATGTTCACTCTGCACTTAGAGCAGTCTCTTGGCCATTCATGACTACTTCACAAGTTGCAAGGCAGAAATGGCAGTTGTGCAAAGCTGCTTCATATTTTTCTTTAAAAAATGCAGCTTTCATCTGTCGTTCTGAGTTTGGCCCCTGTGACATATGGCCAGCTTTGAGCCAGTATAAAAGCGCAATATAGAATTGAGAGGTTAAAGGAAACGTCCATGCAACATGATTGCAAATATTTAATCTGGACTTGCAGTCAACACTTACCGAAGCTAGCTAGTTCATAGATTTCAGCATAGATGAACAACCTAAAAATCTTTTTGGAATGCTCACTTACTGTCTGGATTGCTGGCCACAAACAAGAACGCTGCATATTAAAAAACGTCCTGTTGGTGATCACTTGCACATCAAATGAAGCAAACATCCTAAATGTGGTAGATGCATTGTTCCCTAAAAAAAGGGTGGCTGCTCAGAGCTGGAGGTTGCGAATAGGTTGCTGATGAACTATTTCTTGATTTGATCTTGAAAAATGTTTACCAACTCCATGTTCACTCTGCACTAGCAGCAGTCTCTTGGCAATTCATGACTACTTCACAAGGTCCAAGGCAGAGATGGAAGTTGTGCAAAACTGCTTCAGAATATCTTTTTCACTAAAAAATACAGCTTTCATCTGTTGTTCGGAGCTTGGCTCCTGTGACATACGGCCAGCTGTGAGCCTGTATAAACGCATTATAAAATTGAGAGGTAACAGCAAGCGTCCATGCAACATGAATGCAAATTTTTAATCTTGACTTACAGTCAGCACTTACAGAAGCTGGCTAGTTCATGGATTTCTGCATAGATGAACAACCTCAAAATCTTTGGAACGCTCACTTGCTGTCTTGATTGCTGGCCACAAATAAGAACGCTGAACATTAAAAAAACGTCGTGTTGGTGAACATTTGCTAGTTCCTGTCCCGTCCCCAAGTTGGACTCCATGGTGGGTGGCTGGCACCGTAGCCGAAAAACACAAAAAAAACCTTATCCTGTGGCAAACCTTCTATCAGCAACTGATCGCCCTCACAATCGAGGGTGGACCGAGATAACTCAATATTTTATGAAAAAAAGAAACAAAGTTTTCCTAAGTTTCATGTGATTCATAGTGAGCAAAGTGAGAAATCTGCTAGAATAATCTCCCCATTCATTGTAGAAAAATGTTTGACGGGTGCCTTGGGCTTTGGCTACAAGGTTGCAAAAATGGCCAGTGGAGATCTCTTACTGGAACTCCGAGATAGCATCCAACTCTCAAAACATTCACACATTGTGTCCATGGGTGACATCCCTGTATCCATATCTGCCCACCGATCCCTAAATACAGTCCGGGGTGTAATTTCAGAGAATGATTTTCTGCACATCACTGAACAAGAAATCAAAGAAGGGCTTGCTGAACAAAACGTTGTTGATGTCCACAGGATAAAAATAAGAAAAGAAGGCAAAGAAATACCAACAAAGCACATAGTCTTGACATTTGCACATTGTACTCTCCCAGACTCAAAGAAGGCAAAGAAATACCAACAAAGCACATAGTCTTGACATTTGCACATATTACTCTCCCAGACTCAATTGAAGTGGGTTGTCTAAAAATAAATCTGAGACCCTACATTCCTAACCCTCGACGATGCTTTAACTGTCAAAGGTTCGGCCACGGATCAGGGAGTTGCCGCGGTCGTAAAACATGCGCAAAATTTGCTTCAAAAGATCACTCTTCTGATGACTGCGACGGCGCCCCACGCTGCGCAAACTGTGAGGGAGACCATGCTGCATTCTCCAGGGCGTGTCCGTCGTGGAAGAAAGAAAAATCAATAATCACACTCAAATCTACTGAAAACATTGCGTTCAAAGAAGCAAGAAGGCGATGCACACAAACAAGCACATTCTCCTTCACAGCCAAAACAAACTTTGCCGATGTGGTGCGTGGGCGCGGCGCACCACAACAGGCATCGGCACCTGCCCAGGCCACTCGCAGTGAGCCTGTGGTGGAGCCATCCGCGCCCCCAGGTGGAGTAGGTAACACTACCCCGCCAACCCAAAAAGAGGGCGCGCAGACCCCCTTGTCCGTGGCCCCCAAGACCTCCTCCCACAGGTCGAAGTCCAACTTAATGTCCACGTGCCCTCCGCACCGTCGTCCAGCGCTTCTGCAGAGGCGATGGACACGACCCAGGGCAGCCACGTGCCATCCACGTCGGGTGGTCGGCAGAGCTCTCTAGATCGGTCAAAAAAAGACAGGTCCCGAATCAAAGGGCCACAAATAACTTGATCTAGTTTTAACTACATAGCAAACCAAAATTAAGATGGCTTTCACAATGCAATGGAACTGTAGAGGACTTATGAATAACTACACTGACATAAAAGATATCCTAGGAGCACATGCTCCTGTTGCGTTATGTCTGCAAGAGACAAATTTAGGGCCTCAAAACAATAATTTTCTTAAGAATTATGCTGTTTTTCGCCGCGACCGAGAACAGGCGAGCAGGCTGTCAGGAGGTGTGGCAATTATAGTCAAAAACGGTGTCCCGGCTAGTGAGCTTAAACTAAAAACAAGACTTGAGGCAGTAGCAGCCACTCTGCTTGCACATAAAACAATTACAGTGTGCTCTGTATAAATTGAGCCACAATTGAAAATAACACTCCTTGACTTAGAGGGCCTCTTAAATCAGCTACGAGAGCCATACCTGGTAGTTATAGACTAATGCACATTCTCGTTTTTGGGGAAGCGAGAAAACGGACGCTATAGGGCAGCTCATCGAGGATTTTATTCTATCCACTAACGTCTGTTTGCTGAACTCGGGTAAACCAGCATACTGTTCCCCATCCTCAGGAAGAATGAGTGTTTTAGATTTGTCTTTTAGTTCACCGTCTGTTTTTAGCGATTTTAACTGGAGTGTTTTAGACTATCCACATGGAAGCGATCATCTCCCTGTTTTAATAGGTCTGTCATCCTCGACAATAATTATTCCAAGAAAACCGCGGCGTTGGAAAGTACATTTAGCTGATTGGGCATTGTTTGAAGAAAAAGCAAGTTTACAGGATATAATTTTAGAAAACCACAGCATAGATGACATAAATGAAATGTTCACAACATGAATTCTTTCTGCTTCACATGTATCAATTCCTAAATCCACAGGAGTGGTGTGCCAAAACCACAAAATTTGGTACACACGTGAATGCAAGGAGGCAAAAAAACTACAGAATAAAGCTTGGGGAGTCTTTCGCAGATACCCAACTCATGACAACCTTATCTTTTTCAAAAAGGCGAGAGCTCATGCGAGGCGTATTCGGCGCAAGACCCGAGAAAACTTCATGGCAAACTTACGTCTCTTCTATAACCAGCTCAACCACATAAAAAAATGTGGGAGCAAGTTCGAAAATTAAATGGCCGCTACTCACCTTTCACAATTCCTCTTCTCACAACACCCGGCACGCAAACGAGTTTAAAGGAACAGGCAGACTTACTGGGGGAGCACTTCGCTGTAGTTTCCGGTTCAGCACATTATACGCAGTCATTTCTTAAATACAGAAATATAGCTGAAAAACGAAGGCTCCGAACAAGTGGAGGCACTAATGAAAAATATAATACTCTTATTACACTCATTACACTCCAAGAAATCAACACTGTACTGTCTGCCGGTAAGAAAACTGCTCCAGGACCCGACCAAATACACTATGAAATGCTTGCCCATCTTTCCAAACCTGCTGTAGAGGCAATTTTAAGATACTTTAACAAAGTATTGGTATCAGGGAAAACACCCGAAGCCTGGAAAAAGCTATTATTGTACTGTTCCTTAAACCTGAAAAACCCCCAACCTCCCCTAGTAGTTACAGACCTATAGCCCTGACTAGTTGCCTCTCAAAATCTTTTGAAAGTGTCCTTAATATAAGATTAACGTTTTTCTTGAATCTTGTGAACTTCTCGATGCCCATCAGTGTGGTTTTAAAAAGGGATGCTGCACAACAGATCATCTAGTCCGTCTTGAAAATACTGTTCGAGAATCTTTCATTCATAAGCAACACTGTCTCGCTGTATTTTTTTGATTTAGAAAGGACATACGAGACGGCCTGGCGGTTCGGGATTCTTCAAGACCTTGCCGAGCTTGGAATCCGAAGAAGAATGTTTAACTGCCTAAAAGGCTTCTATCTAATCGTTCACTTCATGTCCGCCTGGGTACAACCCTTTCGAGAAATTTCATTCGGGAAAACGGAGTACCTCAGGGCTGCATTTTAAGCGCAACTCTCCTCGTTGTGAAAATGAACTCTCATACGAAAATAATCCCAAGGTCCGTTATGCACTCGGTCTATGTAGACGACCTTCAAATAGCTTCCACATCCTCCAGTGTATCGACATATGAAAGACAAATACAATTGACAATAAATAAACTAGCAGCATGGGTGGATAAAATTGGTTTCCGGTTTTCCCCACAAAAATCAGTGGCAATTCTGTTCTCATTAAAACGAGGATTACAGGCAGATCCGACCCTACATCTGAACGACACCGAGTTGCCCGTAAAAAATGAGCACAAATTTTTAGGTATAACATTTGAAAAAAAACTCACTTTCCTGCCTCCTATTAATGCATTAAAAAGAAAAACTTCCCGATTACTGAATATACTCAAAGTCCTTTTACATAAACACTGGGGTTCTGATAGGGCAAGCCTCCTAAAAATCTACCGCTCTGTGGTACGATCCTGCTTAGACTATGGCAGTATAGTATATGGTTCAGCGAGACCATCTTATTTGAAACGACTCGACACAGTGCACAATTCAGGTTTACGCCTTTCAACTGGTGCTTACAGGACGTCACCTATAAGCAGTCTTTATGTTGAAACCAACGAGCCGTCACTTACAGACAGAAGAGCCATGCTCACATGCTCGTACATTCTAAAAGTTCGTTCACTGCACAAACATATTTGTTACCCCATCGCTACAGAGTGCCCATCCAGAGTACAATAAACCGCAATCTACCCGTCCACTGCTATTATGTTTCGAAGACATATGTCAGAACCTTGGCGTACTAGACATAGTGTCAAGCATTTCTCGAAGACGAGGTCCACTTCCGCCATGGTACAACTTTCTGGAGATCTGTGATCTCACTCTTACAGGTTTCCGTAAAAAACTAATCCCGCAAGAATATATCATACAAGAATAACTCACACTTGAAGAAAAACACAGTAATTACGCAGCCTTTTATACCGACGGTTCCAAAACAGACGCTTACGTTGGAAGTGCAGCGGTACACGGGAATTGGTACAAAATAGTAAGACATCCACAGTGTGCTTCAATCTTCACTGCGGAATGTTACGCTATCTGTGTAGCCGTAGTAAAAAACAGTAAATGAGCACCTCACCAACAGTATTATTTACTCAGACTTATTTACTCATGTCGGCATAAAGGGCAATGAAAGCAGATTCGTGTGCTGCTCAAGCTTGTGGCAAGCTAATAAAGAATGCAAATGTGCCCTATAAAGATTGCATGAAAGTACTACAATGTAAGGCAAGGAATATTTGGCAGTCCTCCTGGAACAGCGAATTAAATAACAAGCTACACTTAATAAAACCAGTGCTCGGTGAATGGAAGTCATGTGTGCATCAGAAACGTTTCAACGAAGTCATTATCTGTCGCCTCCGTATAGGCCACACACACATTACTCACAACTTCCTGCTAACAAAAGAAGACAAACCAGTTTGTACATGTGGAGACGAACTTACAGTCAGTCAAATTTAATTTCATATTTTAAACTAGAAAAGCTACAGAACAAGTGCTTCTCTCCGTTTTATATCCAACGCATCCCTTTTCATCCATCACTGACTTTAGGTGAAAATGCAATTGTGGACATGTCTTGTGTTTTTAGATTTTTGACAGAAGCTGGTGTTCTTAAAGATATGTAAAACAAGACCCAGTACTTTGCCTGATGCACCTCAGCCACTTTTTCATTCTGAGAAAAGGGCTGAGGTTTTTATCTTGATTGGTTGGGGGCCTCCAGTCCTTGACCAGCCAAGGACATCTGATGAGGGTATCCAGCCTCCTTTGAAACCTTTAATATCTTGTTTTTCTCTCAATACTGGGCAGAAGGGTATTACCTTTTAGGCATTCTACACCCCAGTATTTTTTTATACCTTTGTAAAATTATACAGAAACCAATTTCTTATACCTTGAGCTTGGCGCATGGTAGCCTTAGTCGCTAATGCGCCAATAAATTCAACTCAACTTAACCTCTGACATACGGCCAGCTTTGAGCCTGTATAAAAGCGCAATGTAAAATTGAGAGTAACAGCGAGCGTCCATGCAACATGAATGCAAATGTTTAATCTTGACTTCCAGTCAGCACTTACAGAAGCTGCCTAGTTCATGGAATTCTGCATAGATGAACAACCTCAAAAACATTTTGGAACGCTCACTTGCTGTCTTGATTGCTGGCCACAAATAAGAACGCTGAATATTAAAAAAAACGTCCTGTTGGTGATCACTTGCACATCAAATGAAGCCAACATCCTAAATGTGGCAGCTGCATTGTTACCTAAAAAAAGTTGGCTGCACAGAGCTGGAGGTTGAGAATATGTTGCTGATGCACTATTTCTTGATTTGATCTTGAAAAATGGTGACCAGCTCAATGTTCACTCTGCACTTACAGAAGAGTCTTTTGGCAATTCATGACTACCTCACAAGGTCCAAGGCAGAGATGGAAGTTGTGCAAAGCTGCTTCAGAATATCTTTTTCACTAAAAAATGTAGCTTTCATCTGTCGTTCGGAGCTTGGCTCTTGTGACATACGGCCAGCTTTGAGCCTGCATAAAAGCGCAATATAAAATTGAGAGGTAACAGCAAACGTCCATGCAACATGAATGCAAATATTTAATCTTGACTTGCAGTCAGCACTTACAGAAGCCTGCTGTTGCTGGCCACAAATAAGAATGCTTAATTTTAAAAAAACGTCCTGTTGATGATCACTTGCACATCAAATGAAGCCAACATCCTAAATGTGGTAGCTGCATTGTTCCCTAAAAAAAGATGGCTGCACAGAGATGGAGGTGGAGAATAGGTTGCTGATGCACTATTTCTTGATTTGATCTTAAAAAATGTTGACCAGCACCATGTTCACTCTGCACTTGCAGCAGTGTCCTGGCAATTCATGACTACTTCACAAGGTCCAAGGCAGAGATGGCAGTTGTGCAAAGCTGCTTCAGAATTTCTTTTTGAATAAAAAATGCTGCTTTTATCTGTAGTTCGGAGCTAGGCTCCTGTGACATACGGCCAGCTTTGAGCCTGTATAAAAGCGCAATATAAAATTGAGAGGTAACAGAAAACGTCCATGCAACATGAATGCAAATGTTTAATCTTGACTTGCTGTCTGCACTTACAGAAGCTGCCTAGTTTATGGAATTCTGCATAGATGAACAATCTCAAAATCTTTTTGGAACGCTCGTTTGCAGTCTTGATTGCTGGCCACAAATAAGAACGCTGAATATTAAAAAAACGTCCTGTTGGTGATCACTTGCACATCAAATGAAGCCAACATCGTAAATGTGGTAGCTGCATTGTTCCCTAAAAAAAGATGGCAGCACAGAGCTTGAGGTTGAGAATAGGTTGCTGATGCACTATTTCTTGATTTGATCTTGAAAAATGGTGACCGGCTCCATGTTCACTCTGGACTTGCAGCAGAGTCTCCTGGCAATTCATGACTACTTCACAAGGTCCAAGGCAGAGATGCCAGTTGTGCAAAGCTGCTTCAGAATTTCTTTTTCACTAAAAAATGCTGCTTTCATCTGTCGTTCGGAGCTTGGCTCCTGTGATATACGGCCAGCTTTGAGCCTGTATAAAAGCGCATTATACAATTGAGGGGTAACAGCAAACGTCCATGCAACATGAATGAAAATATTTAAACTTGACTTGCAGTCAGCACTTACAGAAGCTTGCTCTTTCTGGCCACAAATAAGAACGCTTATTATTAAAAAACGTCTTGTTGGTGATCACTTGCACATCAAATGAAGCCAACATCCTAAATGTGGTAGCTGCATTGTTCCCTAAAAAATGGATGGCTGCACAGAGCTGGAGGTTGATAATAGGTTGCTGAGGCACTATTTCTTGATTTGATCTTGAAAAATGTTGACCAGGTCCATGTTCATTCTGCACTTGCAACCGAGTCGCCTGTCAATTCATGACTACTTCACAAGGTCTAAGGCAGAGATGGCAGTTTCGCAAAGCTGCTTCAAAATTTCTTTTTCACTAAGAAATGCAGCTTTCATCTGTCGTTCGGAGCTTT
>JARKHS020000503.1:115000-126200 GCA_030143305.2 Amblyomma americanum | reverse complement strand
TTGCATGTGTTGCACATAAGAGGCGGCAAACCTGGTGTTGCGTTTTATGCCAGTAGGTTATTTGTCCAATGTAACAATTAGTAGTGTGGTAGTTCACATTTTTGTCTAGGTTGGTAAAGTGCTTCTCACGATTCGATCGTTCGCCGTCGAGAAGGGGTTTACCATTGCTGTAATCGATGCTAGTTTCGGCAATTCTGTCAAAGATGTACGTGAAGGATGAACCGCTAACGAAGACTTCATAGAGTGGCATGCTGGGAACTATTCTGAAGAGTGTGCCATCAGTTCGGCAAGCCAGTAACTGCGCCGTTACCCAGAGCAGCAATCAAGAGTCAAACTCTAGTTAAATGTTCTTGATTATAATTTAAATCTGCTAAGAAATGAACAGAAGTTATTGTCGGATAACACGATGTTTAAAAGATTACTGGTTTTCTCCAGTACGGTGACTCGGCGCTCCACCCAACCCGTTTGTGCAATGCGCCGCTAGCGCGATTCATTAGCGACAGGACGCTACATGCTCGCGGCCCTGAATATGCAGTGAATTTACCGTGTTGCGAATATGTGCAACAATACCGATAAGCACTTTCGCACGAGTGGCGCGAACATATTTTTTTTTTGCATAAGTTCCAACCTACCCTCGTTTTTTTTTTCTGCCGCTCTCCTATCTACTTTTCGCTATCCTCTCTCTTTGCTTTTAATTCCACCGGTTGCAGTTCCAGTGCTTGAGGGATTAGATAGCAATCGCTGGGCCGGCAACATTTTTAGCTACTACTTCTTGGATGTGTGACTCCCGGGGAGTTAGCGCGGCTTTTTAAGCGCACAAACCGCTGGAGTCAGAAGAGGGAGCCGTTTCCACGGAACGATCCAGCGACTTTTAAATGTGCCATGCATCTCCATGTTCCTGGTGCTGGCTCCCTTCCCCTGTCGAGCGGACGGAGAGAATTTCAAGCCGTGGAGAGAAGGGGTTGGGGGGCGATGAAAGAACAACTTAAACTGCGAAGAAAAGTTCGGGGAACCTGAAATAGCTTCAAGCCACGAAGAAAAGAGCCACAGAGAGCCCGGCGATCCTTCCATTGTTATAAACCGGACTCCCCTTCCAACGCGTACACGAGCGCCCGCGCGCTGATGCCGACATCTAGCACGGACGCCTCACCTAGGCTTGCTGGCGTCTCCTGCAGTGCGCATGCGCAGACCGGTTTCGGCTTACGCTAAGAGCGCGGACGCTCAGAGCGTACGCCCAGGAAGGGCCATTCGAGTTGGCGCCTCTAGGCCTTTTTTGGGGTGGGATGACTATCTTTGAAGTGGCACAGGAGGCCTCCGATAATGATGTCCGGCTTGTGTGTAGTTTGCATCCCTTTCTTTCTGAGAACACTGGCCAAGGTTTCGCAGACACCCTTTACGTACTAACGGCATACGCGTTTTTGCCACCAGCGTGTCCTTAGCATAAGCATATCGAGTTGTTTTCGTTGCATCCTTTTCAGTTTTAGATGATACATCGAGTGAAGAATCTTGGGTATCCATTGCCTAGAAATGTTTTCTTTTGCTGATGATGAGTTTTAATGGCGCACTGGCAACCTCGCACCAAGCGCAATGGGTTGAAGTGTTTTCTTCAACACAATGTTAGGTGGAAGACCATTTTCCGAGCACTTCAACTCAAAGAAACCAAGCGCCAGGCTTCGAGAAAACTTCTACCTATTGGAAATCAGTGGGTACACGGCGACACTGCGGAACGAATCACACACCGTCCTCGAGCCGCATGCTCAAAGCGATGTGTCATTGCTGTTTTCGCTGATATTAAAACAAATATGCAAGAATTGGGAATCGTCTTAACCAAAACTTGCTTGAATTCCACCCTACCCTTAGGGCACAATTTTCAGCACTGTTCCTCCCAAAAAGGCTACGGGAACAAGACGCACAACACGCAGCATCAAACGGATGAAGAACGTGGAGAGGCGGTAACGGAAAGGGCCAAGGATGATTTGAGCAGGTGCATAGGTACGGAGAAATTCTTTTTCAAGAGCTACACGGGCAGCCGGTAGCAGGGTGGTAAGAGGGAGGAAGAAAAGGACAGTGGGGAGGGGTCTCCTGCTGTGCCTTTGCCTGCCTTTCTTGTTTTTTCTCCTTTTACTTTTCCTCGAATCGTGGAGCGCAGTCCATGGTTGCTTTTTGGATGCGCTATGTTTCTGTTCCCTATGGTGCGAAGCACGAGCTGCACGACATAGTCGGCGCCTCTGCGAAAACGGCCCGGAAAGGTCATGGACGCACTCTTGCCTCCAGGCTGTCACAAAAAAAAAAACTTACAACCGCTAATGTGTCAGTCCTGGCAAAGGGTTTCTCCACACGCAGACAAAAATCTCCCAAAAAAGACATCAGAATTTCTGCAGAAGATTCTTTACTGCCTTCCGCCAAACTAAGGAATTCCACCAGCCTTGTTAAAAGCACAGCGCATGGCAAAGGTAGACAGTGCCACCAAAATCAATTTCGGACGAGTTAGGGGGGCTGCCTCCTATCCTGCGGGAACATGAAGCCCCGACGGTCGTCACCAGCTGTAAAAAAGAAGTTGTCGAAAGGTTACAATGATGTTTTCGATCGTTTCAGCGACGGTGGGGGCGCAAAGCGGGCTCTTCCTGAAGCGGCGAGCCGGTGATCACTCTGCGCGGCGCGTGCACTCGCAGTGGTTTGGAGCCTAAGATACGCGTCAAAAATGAGCATATTCTGTTATTCTACAATTTGCGAACAGTCCAAATAGCAAACATGTTGTTTCTGCCAACATGTAATGTGTTCAAAAAGCAGTGATTAAGTTCATTCTGCAGGTTGGTAACGAGTTTCAGCCTAATGACCCGTCTGTTAATCAGCAACATACTCGTTGCTGATTAACACCATGTCGTCAACACCACCACGACACCATGTCGTCAACGCATTCCTGTTCGGAGTTTTGTTCATGCTGCCAACATAGCCTATTACAGCTGCATGAAAGCAGTGCAGTGCTTGAACACTTAGCTATAGTATGGTGTATATGGTAATATTTTAAGGTGGGCGTTAGCAGCAAACACATTTTTCATCGAGCTTCAGTCCATTCTGGTCTAGATTAAACACGGCTTTCTGGCCACGACGTGACTGCTAAAGAGCGACATGAATGGCAAGAACTTCACAATGTACATATATTTCTCGGATATAATGCGTAAAGTGGTTGTATAATTGTGAACGCTTCTTGGCAACCGTCGTCTGCTCACTCGATCACAGCGTTTTCCCCCGCCAGTCAAAAACACATTTTCAGCGCTAACTTCGACTGTACTATAAAGCTCGAATGACCCCCTGGCTGCCGCTTCAAACAACAGCTACGTTGCCTCTTCTTTTACCGCATATATGCGACCAACGTACGCTGCAGATGGACTATATATAGTCGGAAATTAGTCTGCAGTAAAGCTACGCGCACATTCAGGGCCACCGAACAGAATTCCTCCGCGAGAAAATGTAGACCACTTGTAAAACTTTTCTGTTTACCTAAACAAGCAGTCAATCAACGTCGAAATTGTAGGCTAAAGGATTTTGATGTTTCTGGCTGTTCGATGCAGTCCAACATTAAAAAGTTGATTTTGATCACTGCTGTAATATTACGCTGCGGAATGGCCATTGTTACCAACTGCTGATTTTTTTTTTCAATGGTATCCTTATAAGGCCCGCACACAATAACTACACATACCGCATTTACGCGGGTAAGGGCCGCACTCGTGTAGGCACGAAACATAGCGTTAGACTGTCTGGGTCATTAAAGTAGTTTATTTACGCTTTCGGATAAGTGCCGAAAGAAAAAGAAAGTGAACGCGCAAAATAATTACGCTTCAAAGTGTTCATCGCACTTCACCATGCTAAGTTCGCAAGTTTCAACGACGCGGTTTTTGCGAGCGCGGCACTTGCGAACTAGCGATTCCATGCGAATATCGATAAAGATTTATTTCTAGCCTGTAAAGCAGCCAAACTCAAGCATAGGATCGTATTAATGACCAAGAATCATTTACTGCTGCTTATCTAGACTCTACGTTGTGACACCTTTGGTGTGATTTTTAAAGAAGCCGCTTTGCTTCCATAAAGACTCACGCTATGGCATCGGCGCCATCACCGCCTCGTCCGCAGTACCGTACTACCGCCGCGCCACCTCTAAGAGCTAGAATGACCGAATTCTCTTGACGAGTACCTATCTCGACCCGCTCCTCACATCCTTTCAACGTCTACTCTCTCATACAGATAAAGGGACCTCTCCAAACTCATTTTTCGTACAAGAATGCGAGATTGCCGTCTGTAAACGAGGGTTTTTGGCTGGCAAACTGTAGAGGACGCTCGATATTCTGCAAGTGTGCTCCAAGGGCCGTTTTTGGGTGCACGCGCCCAAAGTCGGCGCTCTTAACATACGACAGAACCGGTCTACGTATGCCCACTGCTGGAGACGCCGTCCAAATACATCGGCGCCAACTCACGGGCGCTCGAGCACGTGTTGGAAGCAGGGTCCGGTTAACGGCAGTCGGAGTACAGCGGCGCTCTCGGGGGACTTTTCTTCATGGCTTGCAGCTCTTCCAGGTTCCCAGAACTTCTCTTCGCGGTTTAAGTTGTCCGTTCAGCGCCCCTCAACCTCTTTTCTTCACGCCTCGAAATTCTTTCCGTCCGCACAAAGAAGCACCAGAGTATAACACAGTTTTTTCTACCTCTTTCATTTCATTTCCCCATTCTCCCTGCTATCCTGCTATCCGCTGCCCCAGCTCAGGTGCTTCAGTATCGATGGCATATGCCGGGGCTAGCGAAAATATTTTCCTTCCTTTTCGTCATTATTTCAATAAAACCACCACTACTACTACATGCCTCTGACGCCGTTCTGTTCTCCTCAGTACTCAATCCACATGGTCTTGGCCCGCCTTCGCGGCGTGTATTGGCGCCTGAGAAATGGCTGTTGGACAGACTAAGAGAGGAGGAAAAAAGCCAGTGACTTTTGTTCTTTCAGAGCGAGAACCTTATAGGGTGTGCGAGTATCGCATTTTTGCCTGCGAACTGAATAGTTTCGAATTATTATGAATATAGGTAAAGAAAAAATACATGTTGCTGGTAACGACTGAAATGCGCTAACAGACGGGACAGAAAAGAAGAACACATACACATGCGATGGTGTCTGTATTCTCTTCCGTACCGTTGATGCTGTCCAGTCGTTTGCGTCAACATTCACCAACCAGCCCGACCTAGCCCTCTTCAGTGAACAAAATATCGACAGTCAAAAAAAGTTTTTCGCACAACAGAACAAGGAAATATGTATCAGACCATAACTTTATTTTGGTCGTTATTGTAGGGGGATTCACTCGTTTGGTTTTACGAGGTTTAACGTCCCAAAGTCCGGGAAATCAGCTTCGAAGGCGCAGCAAAGGTGTCTGCATTGGTGGAAGGGGTGGGTGGACAATTTTCAATTCTCAGAAAATAAGAATGGTTTAGCCGGGGCGAACACATGTGCATGTGCATGGAAGAAACACACGCCAGAAGTGGAAACGTTTTGCATTCCATACGTGAAAGGCGTGAGCGAGACGCTGGCACGCATTCTCGGTAAAGAAGGGTGCTAACAACGCACAGTCTATTGAGTGGCTTTACGACTACCACTATCGGACGCCTTCTCCCCCCCCCCCCCCGCAAAACGGCCGTCACCCAAAAGAAAGGGCCCAAGAGGTTGTATACCAAATGTCCTGCTCGGTCTTCCCGGAATCGTACATAGGGGAAACGAAGAACTTCGCCGAAATAATGAGGCAACACAAAGCGGACGTCCGACAAATGAACCGTGACCGCAGCGCTGCGGCCGAACACTGCGAGGCATGCGACCACCGAATGGACGTTGACGGCACTAATGTACTGGAAACCGAAGCTAACCCGCACAGGAGGCTTCTACTTGAGTCGTGGCACATCCAACAGACAGGGAAGAATGTTAATCGCTCCCTGGGGACACTTCCCGCTTCTTACATCCATGGTTTGCAGCCACTGACCCGGATGTCTTCAACACGAGGGCTTAAAAAGCCGAGGTTCGAACCATCCGAGGGTTTGTCGACAGCCCGGCGCCGAGATGCGGCGATTTCCCTGTTAATCCCCGTCAGCAGGAAGCGTGCATGGCGAGGCAAGCGGGCGTAGACCGGCGAAGGCAAAGACCGAGCCAGAGGAAAGGAGCCAAGACGTTTTCCCGAAACCGCCCGCCCCCCTTCGCCCGTCTAAGGAAACCACCGCAGTGATAGCGTAGCATAGCGCATGGTCAGCGCGGACGCGGCAAGCAGACGCCGCGTCTAAGCCGCGACGGCGTCGAAGTCAGAGGATGGGGCATACCAACGGGTCCCGAGAAGCGGGCCTGCTTAACGAAACGCTGAAGCGTGTTCAGAGGCAGCAACGACAGGCTGGCGCCACCAATGTGGACCTACCAGATAATTTTCGCACGTCGTCCGACGACGGTTGATGAGGCGGCGGCTGACGCGAGGGAATAGGTGCGCCGAAAGCCCGCTCTTTTCCGATATGACTGCTTGCGCACGTCGCCGTCGACGAGGCCGCCATGGCCGACGAGCACGTGGCGACTTGGGGGGCGGGCATGGAAACGTGACTTTCTTGAAGATAAACGATTCACTTAGCATAGCATGTCTTTTTTGTTATGGGGACATGAATTACTGTCGTATGAAAATGGGCGCGCGCGTTTCCTCAAGGCCGGTGGAAGAAAACCACGCGCGCAAAAAGCCTGTGTTGTCTCGAGCGTGTGGTTCTCGATATCTGGACATGTTCATGCGGAGTAATGTGATGAAAAAAAAAATCCGAGGGATCTGGTTGCATGTTACATTCTCGAATTTCCTGTTTACATTGTCCCTACGTCATAAGACAGGCCGGTGATCAGCCATGGAACTTAAAAGCTTCACATCCTGAGCCGGCCCTCGCCCTCCTAACCAAGCCAAACTTGCGACAAGCCAAGTGGGAGCTCCGCGTTTTTGCGCCACTGCATGCAATGGACTCTACCGTGGCGTGCGCGCGCACACCCACACACTCAGCCCAACACACACACACACACATGCAGAAAAAGGCAGTGAACTAGGGCGCCAGAAAGTCACGTGCATGCAGGTACAATTCCTATACAAGCGCATCCCGAAAATGGTTACACGTTTAAATGGTATTATTCAATAATTTGTACGCTGAGCAACCTGTCACCATACTTGTGTATAAATGCAGGAAACACATGTTGTGTGCAAGCAGCCTAGGTAAAATGATCAGCGCCGTTCGTAAGTAGAAGGCAGCATATTTTCATTTTTGCGAAAGCATAGCAGCTCATAAGGAGGAAAATCAGGCGTTGTCCTCCCCAGAGGTTTGGAAAAACCACGTGACCTTATCAGAAAAAGAAAAATTAAGTTTCGTAAATAAAATACTTTCCGAAGTGGGTTCCGCACCCGCGAAGGGAACCCGCCGCATTGGCTCAGTGGATAGGGCGCGATGTCAGTGCACGCTAAAAATCCCCAGGTGGTGTAAATTATTCCAGAACCCTCCACTACGGCACCTTTTTCTTCTTTTTTTTTCACTCCCTCCATTTTCCCTTTACGGCGCGGTTCAGGTGTCAGCCGATATGAAAGACAGATACTGCGCCATTTCCTTCTCTCAAAAAACCAATTTTCAATTTTTACTTTCAAGGTTAGTTTCTAAAGTTGGTTTTGAGGGAAGGAAATGGCGCAGTAACTGTCTCACATATATCGGTGGACGCTCGAACCACGCCGTGAGAGGACTGACCTCTGGCCCACTTGAAGGTCAAAACCGTAAGCACCGCGAAATCGTTACGAGGTAGCATAGTGAAGCTTTCGCATCAAAAGTGAAGGAAAATAATGTTGCCGGCCGTGGCAATTGCTATCTAATATCTTAACCACCCGAGCTGCAGCCGGCGGAGGAGAAAGGGAAATGATATCGAGGAGAAATATAAAGGGGAGCGATAGCAAGGAAGCACAGGATCGAGTATTCGGGTGTGGCTCAATCCTCGGTCCGCTTTCGAAGGGGGATGCCATTCACATACCTGGCTTAATATCTCATATGGGCCCTTGAGGCTTGGGTGTTACGCATATTTTTGAAAGTATGGCGGAGTGCTTGGCGTAACGCACTCTGGCACATGTCAGGCCGGTATTGCACTGCCTCCGGGATTGGCCCGTGGCCTACGGGCTATTGCGCGCGCTTTTCTTCTGTCTCTTTACTCCTATCTTTCACCTCCTACTATCAGCACGCAGGCAGCTGGGCGTGGCTCCGCATTGAGCCAGTAAGCAAGCCCGTGCTTTTCCTTTCGTCCTTCTGTCGACAACTCAACTCAACTCGAAAAAAGGAAGCACAGGGGCTCAAGCTGGGTTTGGGTATCGTCGCCTTCATCAACTTCCATTCGGGCGGCGTGAACTGATCAGCTTGGCTGGCCATTGCATTAGAGCAGCACGCCATCGCCGCAGCCGAACACCACGCTGCAAGCTTTCTCCTTCACAGCTCGTCAGTAGACTTAATTGTTGTCCGTAATTTTTTTCCCCGTTGCGAAAAAACTTGACAATTATGGTGAGTCAGGTTATAACTGCAACCTCTTTCGAAAAAATAAAAACACTGACGTGTAAACAAATGCGCAACACAAGGTTCTTACTGATGCTTATACGGCCGCCTGTTCTGTCCTGTCACCAGTCATCAGATTTTCTGTACAGCAAAACACAATTTACCATGAAGACACAGACCGTCCCACGGGGAGAAGTTGGGTGCAGCGCTAAAAAAATTCTATTCCACGCATTATGCTCTGGACTCACTGAGTGATAGCTGGGCCTTGGCACAATTCTGGAACGTTTAGCCATATCTTGTGTGATGTGCATATATACCGCCAGTAATTTTTGACAAATGGCCCCTCAAAGTCGGACAAAGACGGGGCGTGTACACCGCTTCAACCCCAACCCGACTTCTTTCTTTTCTTGCACCGCAGTAAAGGAACAGACTAGGGGAGCCGCACAGTCAGCCCGTTTCGAACACGCTGGGTGGAAAAAAAAAACAGAAACGCGAAGAGTGCCCCCCTCCCGAGGAGCTTGGCTTGAGGGGAGGACACACAAAACGGACAATGGGCGAAGCTTACTAGCGTCTCTCTCTCAAACCGGGAGGAAGAATGTAAGAGAAGGAGGAGGAGCTCAACTTCATGCGGCCCGTGGTGGCGGCGTTGTGAACTAGGAGCGGATGAACCAGAATCCTGGCCATGAAAGGATAGATTGCAGGCTTGGATGCAGAACGAGGTGGTGCTAGGGGAGCTACAAAATGGGTTCCGGAAACAAAGGAGGTTAGAGGACAATCTGTTTTCGTTGACGCAGTGTATAGAGATTGCTGAAAAGGAACACAGGCCCCTACAGCTAGCATTTCTGGATATTAAGGGAGCCTACGACAACGTTAATCAAGAGCATCTGTGGGACATACTGGGCACATCGGATGTGGAAGATGGAGTAATTAATCTTTTAAAAGATATATATAAAGGTAACAGAGTGCTTATAAAATGGAAAAAAGTATCAGAACCTGTACAGATACTGCGGGGGATTAGGCAAGGTTATCCTCTGTCTCCTTTGTTGTTCATGTTGTACCTGCAGGAGTTGGAGACCAAGCTAGAGGGGAGCGGACTAGGCTTCAACCTCTCTTTTTTCAAGCAAGGGGAATGGATTAAACAGTCACTACCGGGACTAATATAGGCGGACGATATAGTGATAATGGCTGACAACAAGGAAGACTCGCAGAAGTTGTTAGACATATGCAGTACAGAGGGAGATTGATTAGGCTTCAAGTATAGTAAGGAAAATCTGCAGTCATGATATTTAATGAAGAGGGCGGCGAGCATAGAATACAGGACTTCGCGCTAAATGTAGTGAATGAGTACACGTATCTTGGGGTGTGGATAAGTTACAGTGCTGAGTATCTGACAGAGCATGAAACATATGTAATGAATAAAGCTAGTAGGAATGCAGCTGTCATGAAAAATAGGGCACTGTGGAATTACAATAGGTATGAAGTGGTAAGAGGGATCTGGAAGGGGGTGATGGTTCCTAGCCTGACTTTCGGTAATGCGATCCTGTGCATGAAGCCAGATGTTCAACCAAGGTTAGAAATTAAACAACGCGGCGTAGGGAGGCTAGTCTTGGGAGCACATGGCAATACACCAAATCAGGGGGTACAGGATGATATGGTATGGGCGTCGTTCGAGAGCAGAGAAGCTAGCAGTAAGATAGCATTTGAGGAGCGATTGAGAAAAATGGGGGAAAAGCAGTGGGCTAGGAAAGTTTTCAGGTACCTGTATATAAGGAATGTTGATACGAAATGGAGAAAGCGAACTAGAAAATTGACAAGCAAATATCTGGACAGCAGTAGGGGGGGGGGGGGAGAATCAGCTATTATCAGTTAAGAAAAAGGTTAAAGAAACAGAGAGAGCTCTGTGGAAAACAGGGATGCTGACCAAACAGCACTGGGAACATACAGGATTTTTAAGCAGGCAATTTCCAAAGAAAATATCTATGATAATTATAGGGGACGCTCTTTGTTGTTTGAGGCCAGGGCGGGAGTTTTGGGGACTAAGACATATAGAGCCAGGTACCATGAGATAGATACGTTGTGCATTGCGTGCGGAGAGGAGGAGGAAACGGCTGAACACTTGATATTTTTCTGTAAAGGGCTTCACCCTACAGTGGAAAGCAGCGGCGCTGATTTATCGAAGGCATTGGGGTTTAAGGACAGTGAAGGGAAAGTAGATTTTAAGCAGGCAGAAGTAACCAAACGAAGGTTATCTGATTGGTGGCTAAAATCAAGAGGAGAGTAAAATTTCATGTCAGCCGTATCCATGCACCCATCCATCGTTATCACTGATGTTTTTGTTCAACTGCAGGCAGTCTGCTTTGCAATATCGGAGTCCGGGCAATTTTTTTTCACGAGATTTGTCAAATGGTCTACGACTGTAAAGGGCAGGTTGTGGTCAGCGACAAACAAAGCCATTCTTACTTCAGCTTCTTTTACCTGCGAAGAGATAGCGATGCTAGGCATTGCTTGCATCAGCGTTGGCTGGGAAATAAGCTTCCTTGTATTTTCTTCATGTTATGCAGAATTCATGTGCCGTTCTAACAGTTTCTTGCCGGCAATTAGTTTCATATCGCATGTTTTGCAGTACGCATAACGGTTGCCCTTA
>JARKHS020000503.1:0-110000 GCA_030143305.2 Amblyomma americanum | reverse complement strand
TGCTCTCAGATGTGTAAGTTGTTTTGGGACCAAGTAATGAGAGCTATTGTTATTGAAGGAATTTCTTGAGAGCTGAAATAAAAATGTTAGTCTGCTCATTCGGCGACGTTCGGCTGGAGGTGGCAAATTGAGAAGACGCAGCATATGTGTTACAGAATCAGTACGCGTATATCTGGACATTATGAATCGAGCTGCTCTTCTTTGCACACTTTCAAGTTTTTTTTATTAATCCACTTTCTGCAGGATCCCATATAATACAGGCATATTCTAATGTTGGTCGCACATAAGTTAAATAGGCAGCTAACTTGGTAGATTCTGAGGCCAGTTTTAATCTTCGGTGCAAAAACCAGTTTCTTGTCAGCGGCTGAGCAAATTTTAAGTACATGATTTTTCCAGCTTAGATCTCTAGAAATGAGGACTCCCCGGTATTAGTGTTTTACTGTGGTAAGTGCGGTAGATCCGAGCATATAACGGTGCTCATGCGCATGTTTGATGCTGTTCGTGACGCGCAAAACTGCTGTTTTCTCTTCATTGATTTTCATTTTCCAGCCTTGGCACCATTTTTCGACAGCTACGAGAGCATCATTAGGTGCTTTTTGATTATCTTTATTATTTATACCACAGGAGAGCAGGCAGTCGTCAGCGGCAAGTCTCACTGTAACATCTTTCTTAATATCGGAAGCAATGTCGTTAATTAACACCTCTTTTTGGGCTAGTTGGTGCATATTTGAATTAGAGAAAACCTAGCGCCAAAACCATGCAAACCACAAGGACAAACGA
Source organism: Amblyomma americanum (assembly GCA_030143305.2). Lineage (NCBI taxonomy): Eukaryota > Metazoa > Arthropoda > Arachnida > Ixodida > Ixodidae > Amblyomma > Amblyomma americanum. The sequence continues at coordinate 109,220 of JARKHS020000503.1, read as the reverse complement.
CGACGAGACACAAGCGCTTTACACACACCTGAATTTTTATTGAAGCCAGGATGGCCGCTGCATCAACGAGCGTTTGGGGGACCATGCCCAAAATTTGTCTGACTTAAAAAATAAGTACGCACACTTGGTTGCGCACGTAATAAGCTGCGACGGGTGCGAGGCGCGTTTGAATAAGACGAAGATCCTTGGCAAGAGCATAGATATGACTGCACATGTTAGCCTGGAGGCTTTCTACATAAAGAAATTTGGCTGTAGGTGCATGAGTACTCCTTCTTTATCTCTTTTTGCTTCAGAGTTTAACCTTTTATGTTCAGTTATCATGTATATTTTTCTTTTTCTTGTGTGATATTTGGCTGTCTGCCCGCTTCTGCGGAACGATGTTGCCGTTGTTCACCTTCTCCCCCTCGTCACCCTTCTCTCCCCTTGAAGCTTCACCCTATATAAGCTGCATCCTGGCTTCAATAAAAATTCAGTTGTGAGTATAGCGCTTGTGTCTCGTCGTCGTTCGTCCTTGTATTTTGCATGGTTTTGGCGCTAGGTTTTCTCTAATTCAAATGTCGTTAATATAGACTAAAAATAAAACGGGACTCAAGACGGACCCCTGAGGTACACCGGAGGTTACGCTTAATAATTTTGATTTGCTACCATTGATTTCGACAAATTGAGGTCTTTCGCTTAGATAAGCTGATATACACTGCAAAATTTTATGATTAGTACCCATTAATAGTAAACTTGTTAATTAAATTATTGTGTTGGACTCTGTCAAAAACCTTTGAAAGGTCAAGGCATATTGCATCGATTTGTTTCTTGCCGTGCAGAGCCTTCGCGAAGTCATTAACTGTCTCTACTAGCTGTGTTACAGTTGACAACAGTTGCCGAAAACCATGCTAGTTTGGGAAAAAGGCTTTTGTTGATTCAAGGTGTGTATGGATTGCCTTTGATATTATGTGCTCTAGAAGTTTGCAACAAACGCAAGTTAAAGAGATTGGCCTGTAATTCTCAACTGCCTGCCGGTTTCCAGTTTTGTGTACTGGGACTACTTTAGCTGTAAACCAGTCATTTGGGACCTGTTTCTGCTCGAGTGAGGTTTTGAATATAATGATCAGATAATGGGTTACCCATTCCGCATACCTGCGTAAAAAGGCATTTGGTATGCAGTCCGGTCCGACAGACTATTTTTTCATTTATATTTAGTACTAGAGATAACACTCCTTCGTAAGTTAATTCAATATCAGGCATTGTTGATTCTTTTATTTGTGACGATACATTCGATGACACAGTGTTCGTTGCTGGGGCGGTAAACACAGTCTGAAAACTTATTATGAGCGGTCGCAATCACTCAAGAATCTGTAATCACCTGATCGCCGATAACAATGCTACAAGGGTTGTTATCCCTCTGTGACAAGTCACGCGAAAAATCGATGGGGAGCAGATTTCATGTAATTAGTTAATGTCGAATCATAATACTTCGTTTTGGCTTCCCTCAGCATTTGTCGTAAAAGCCTTGATAAATGAGAGATTAAACTACAATTTTTTGGCACTTTCCTTCTTTGTCGACTAATTCTTCGTTTTTTTAAAGCGAAATTTATTGCCCCAGAGCTTCAATGATGGGTGAAGGTGTGATGAATGATATAGTAGAAATTAAATGAATAGAAAAAGGTTAGCTGATTTGATGAAGTCCAGTAGAGAACAATGGTACGGTCCCTGCGTCCAGACAATGTATTAAGAAGGGTTGCTTGGTGAAATACCTGATACCATCAGGTGCTGGATCCTTGTAGGCTTGAGAGCTGGGCAGTCCCAGAGTAAATGATGAATGTCGGCCTCAATGTCCTCGTGTTTACATATCGGACACCTTGGCCGAGGAAACAATTCTCGGTACTGAGGCCACTTCCGAGTGATGGCTGGTGTGAGGGCAACCCCGGCCCGGATCCTCCTAAGCGCAACTTCCTCTGCACGGTTAAGACCACGGGGGAGGGTTACCGCACACGGAGGGATGAGAGCACGTGTGCGGCGCCGGAGGAGTTCCTTCCTTGATGAAAGGAGGGTAAAGTTGTCCAAATGAAGGAGCCGTTTTAAAAAGATAATATCACGCAAAATCCACGGGTTATGTTTGTTTCTTTTCTTTCGTTTTGTTGGAATGTATGAGCTAACACAGTGGAAGACTGTGTCCTTGAATCTTAACCACATGATATTGGCGTCACCTTTTTCTTTAAAACTGTCCAAGGAAGAAGATAGATGGCCGACAATACGTATCATCCGCTTTGTCAAAATCGGGTATATGGATGACTCTCTCTTTTAGCCTTTCAGATCCAGGCTGTGTACTTATCTGTACGAAAACGAGTTTATGATCAGACACACCCTCTTCGACATTTACTTCGTAGTTGTCGATCCGCCCGTCTAGGAACACCTAGTCTAACCTTGTTTTCACATCGCCTGCTACACGTGTACTCTCAGTCACCACCTGTGTTAAGTCGTTATTAAAGGCAATATCCAAGAGCAAATCACTGCTTTTTGTTTCTCTCGAGTTATTTGTCAATGTATTCCAGTCAACGCCTGCTAAATTAAAATCAGCGGAAATAATGTGCTTATGCTTTCTCGGCTTCAAGTGTTCTAGGTAACACTGCAAATTTTCTAGGTACGAAACTGGTGCGTTTGGTAGCCTATAGAGTGATTCTACAAGATAACAAGATTTATCTAAATTTATCTGGCGCCAAACACTTTCATGACCTGGGATACCGTGGACGGGTAAGAACTGAATGCCTTCTTTTATGATTATTGCGACGCCCTCGCCTCGAGTTTACCGGTCGTTATGTACTATCCTGTAGCCTGGAGGTACCAGCTCACTATCTCCTATTTCCGGGCGTAACCAATTTTCACTGACAGTAACTACGTGTGGATCAAAATTAACTAATAAGTACTCTAAATCACCAGTTTTATTGACCAAGCTCTCAGCGTTCAGATTTATGAGCCGAAAAGAGGGTAGTTGCTGGTTTGCTTCAGTTAATTCCTGTTTTTTCATAAAGGGACGTATTCTGGTACCACGAATTTTAGCTCTGCGCTCCTCGGGCTCATCCCAGAAGAAAACCTCACCATTTATAACCACTTTATAATATTCAAGTCGCACTTTTTGTCCTTCGTCTCGACCTTTCTTTCCAGAATCCCATAGCTGTTTGCGTTTATATTGTGTTTCCTTGCAAACGTTGTCGCCAATGGAAATACTAGTTTCTTTTAGTTTCTTACAGTTCTTATAGAGTTCTTGCTTTTCCAGATAGTCGTACAGCTTTAGAATCACCGGTCGGGGCTTCTTGGTTTGTTCCCCTCTGATTCTGTGAATTCTTTCTGCGGCTTCCACTGTGACGCCTAATTTATCTAAAAAGACATATGTAATAAATTTGGTTCTGAGCTCTTCAATAGTTTCCTCTTCGCTTTCTTTCGGTCCAAACAATATTAGATTGTTCCTTCTGCTCCTGTCTTCTAAAGCAATTATTTTTTCATTTTGTTTCTGGAGGGTGTCATCAAGGCAAATTCAGTCTGTCAGTTGTTTAATATTACGAGCGTGGTCTTTAACAGCCTTTAAGCTGCTTTCAACCTCTAGAAGTCGTCTTCCCAAATCTACTAGTTCAGCCTGAATTGCATTTTGGCCATCACACAACTCTTTCAAAATTGCCTTGGTTTCAGGGCCAGGATTCAGTTCCACATCTCCAGATAGCAAGAGAGACATTGATGCAAAAGTAGCAAATATCACTTTGGGGCATGGCAGCACAACTACAAAACTATTGTCATCCTTGTACACATAACAACAATAGCAGTAATAACCAACCTGCTCGAGCATTAACAGCCGTAGATTTAGACGCATTTCCCCCACCATGCCGCCGCGCCCACTGAAGCTGGCTGCTAGTGGGTCGTAGTTTATAAGCCCAGCCGAGGTTGTGCTTGATGCCACGCGACGGCCATGTTCAGTAGTGCAGATGATCCGTGACGATGCGTTGTTTACAGTCACGTTTGCAGCCGGGTCAACGAGGCACTTGTTCCATGTGTCTTCTTGGCTCCGAACACGGACCAGCAGCACCTGCTCGAAAAGTAACAGCTGTAGGTTTAGACGCATTGCCTCCACCGTGCCGACGCGCCCACTGGCGCGCCCACTGGCTCACAATCCCCGCCACCCCCGCGACGAAAACGGTCATCCTGGTCGCAGGAATTGAAGGAAAGAAGGACGACAGGTAAAGGGCTTAAGCCGAGACACGTGCTTAATGTCAGTTCCACGACAGCGACGGTCGTTGACAGGAGACGCTAGGGCTACGCGATAGTTCACTGGTGAAGTTTGTTCGAGCACCGTGTATGGGCCGATGAAGCGACTGAGAAGTTTGTCGCACAAGCCTGGCGTGCGGGTAGGCGTCCAGAGCAAGACTTCGTCACCGGAATTGAATGACACCACACGGTGAGCGGAGTCGCAGCTGATTTTCCGCGCGGTCTGGGCAGCCACTGTGTTGAGTCCGGCTACTTCCCGACAGTGGGCAATACGTGAAGTTAATTGTTCATAGGAGGGTGGGTTAGAGAGAACAGGTGCAGAGAAGAAGGATGCTTACAGGATGGAGGTAGGGGACCGACCATAGACCAGGAGAAACGGAGAGCAGCGGGTCGTGCGTTGAACTGCATTGTTCTAGGCGAAGGTGACAAAAGGAAGCAAGGAATCCCAGTTACTGTGATGAGGGTCAATGTATGTGGATAGCATATCGGACAGGGTTCGATGAAAGCGTTCCGTGAGACCATTCGCTTGCGGATGGTAGGCGGAGGTTGTCTGGTGAACAACGTTGGCGGCGTGAAGAACTTGGGCCATGATTGCACTGAAGAAAGACTTGCCGCGATCAGACAGGAGAACACGAGGAGCTCCGTGGCGAAGAATAATGGTTCGCAGAAAAAAGCTTGCAATCTCCGCAGCGGAACCAGGAAGTATAGCTCCGGTTTCAGCATACCGGGGAGAGATGGTCCACAGCTGTGCCAATTCAGCGATTTCCCGCCGCGGTCAACGGTAAAGGGCCGTAAGTGCAATGCCTACAATTTCGAAAGGTGTAAAAGGGCAGGGAAGGTGTTGAAGTAGGCACGCTGGACGTGACGTGGACCGTTTACGGCTTTGGCATGGCACACAAGAGGCAACGTACTTGGCAGCACTCGTGTAGAGACTGGACCAGAAAAAGCTACTTTTGAGTCTGTCTTAAGTCTTATGGTAGCCAAGGTGACCAGCGGTGGGACCGTCGTGGAAGGAATGTAATATCTGGCGGCGAAGATAACGGAGAACAACTGGCACCCACGGTTCGCCGAAAGGGATGTGGTTACGCCAATAAAGCAGTCCACCCTGCATTTTAAATTTGGTAAGTTGATGTCGCAATCGGGAATTCTGGTTTAGCGAAGTACCGTTGAGTCGATCTATCAGCGTGCGACAGTACGAGTACTAGTCCGATTGCTGGGCGGAAGACAGGTAATGCTCGATGTCGGGAAAAGGCTGCAATCGACGAGGAATTCACATCATGGAAGGGAAAAACATTAGCACGTGCGGGCAAGGAAGGACTCAAAGAATTTCTAGGTGACGATGGGACAAGGGGGCAAAGAGAAAGGGCATCGGCGTCGAGGTGCGTCTTGACAGATTTGTAAATTATTGTGAACTGAAATTCTTGGAGTCGTGAAATCCAGCGTCCGAGGCGGCCAGTTAAATTTTCAGGGATGAGAGCCAACACAAAGCCTGGTGATCAGTGACTACCACGAAATGCCAGCCGCAAAGGTAAGGACGAAATTTGTAAACAGCCCAAACAACTGCAAGGCACTCTTGTTCTGTTATAGAGTAGTTCTGCTCAGCCGGAGTCAGCGAGCGGCTGGCATAAGTGGCAACATTTTTGCTGGTTGAATCTTGTTGCAGAAGCACGGCGCCAATGCCGCGATCACTACCATCAGCGTGCAGAATGGTTGGCAAAAACTAATCGAAATGGCACAGAACTGGATCGGATGTCAGAATGCGCTTCAGCTTCTGAAAGGCAGTCTCACAGTCGGGAGTTCAGTCGAAAGGGACGTTGGTAGAAAGCAGCCGATGTTGAGGGGAAGCAATAGAAGCGTAATTACGAGTGAACCGGTAAAAATAAGATGCTAGTCGGAGGAAACTACGTAGATCTTTGAGGCAGGACGGCCGGGGAAAATGCACAACAGCAGCAATTTTTTTCAGGATTAGGCCTAATGCCATCTCTACTGACGATATGCCCAAGGACTTTGATGGGCATTGATGCAAACCGACATTTCTTCGTATTGAGCTGGAGGCCGGCGCTGGAGATTGCAATGAACCCTTCTTCGAGACGCTGTAGGTGTTTTGAAAACGTTCGGGAAAATATTACGATGTCGTCGAGGTAGCATCAGTGTTGCCGAATTGTGGGAAATTTCCCATATCGTTGGAAAATCAAGTCACTGAGGGAAAAAGGGAATTTTGTTTATTAACCCATTGAAAACGTGAGAATTTTTGGTTTCGCTAAAAACCGGTGATCTAAATGTCCAGAGATGAAGGGAAAATGCTGTTATCAAGGTGGCATGACTACTGTCGAGTGAAGAAATTTGGCTTGATGTTTCCCTTTAATTTGCTGCCTAGCCTTAACTACAGAGCCCTGGCCCATTCAGGTTCATTCAGGCTTCGAGTGCTGCGTCCTTGGATATCTTCCAGCTATAGTGGCAATGACCCTTCCATTAATTGCTTCCAACCACTCTCAGCTCATTAGTCACACAATCCTCTATGTACCCATGTTGTTGTAAAGGAATTCCTGAAAATTTCCTATGGTCTATACAGAAGAGGCTAGAAAGGAAATGGAAGTAGCCGAGCTGGTCCCCGTCCCAACGAAAAAACTAATAAAAACGAAGTGGTGATTGACGATGATGTGATCAAAACAATCCAGCCCTGATGTTCATTATTAATAGGCTTTGCATTTATTTTATTTCACTCATTTTTATATTTATTACCTTCGCTGTATTCACTCTAAAATTAATACATTTTAAAAGTATATATTTCTGGCAAAATTGAAAAATTTTGAGCCGACAACTGGGAAAAACCAACTGGCCAATGCAGCAACACTGGGTAGCATAGGCAAGTTTTCCATTTGAGGCCTCGCAGAATGGTGTCAATTATACGCTCAAATGTTGCGGGAGCGTTGCAGAGGCCAAATGGCATCACATTAAAATCGTATAACCCATCCGGAGTGGTGAAAGCGGTCTTTTCTTTGTCTTCCTCATGCATGGGAATTTGCCAATAACCGGATCTGAGGTCTAAAATTGAGAAAAATTTGGCACCTTGAATACAGTCAAGGCTGTCGTCAATGCGTGGCAAGGAATATACATCCTTCAGAGTAATCTTATTCAGAGCATGGTAATCAACGCAAAATCTAACAGAGCCGTTTTTTTCTTCACCAGTACAACACGCGATGACCAGGAACTAGAAGAAGGGCGAATGATGTCGCGATTCAGCATATCGACGACGTTATCCTGTATTATCTTACGTTCTGAAGAAGACACTCGGTAGGGCCGGCGGCGAACTATGGTAGAACCGTCAGTGGTAATTCGATGTGTGGCTGCAGAGGTGCGACCGGGAATAGGGGAGTGAGTGTCGAATGAGGGGGTATATTTCTTTAAGAGAGTAAATAATGCCGGCTTCAGGTTTGGCGAAAGGTCATGGCTGACGGAATTAGAAAGCGTCTCACCGGAAGCAGCACAATCAGGTGCAAGAAAAAGAATGCTGAGGGGTTGTTGAGAGCGGATGATAGATGCAACTGCAGAACCTTTCCGTAGAAGAATGGGATCGTGAGTAGCGTTCTGGACGGTCAGAGGGGATGAACCAGATGAGAAGCAAAGAAGTGAAGTGTCAACGATGATCCCGCGGGAGAGGATTCGCGCGCACGGTGCAACTAAAACGTCGCTATCAGTAACACGTTCACACTTGACTTCAATAACGTGATCTCTCTCAAGGCTAAAGACATTGTCAGTAGTTGTGAACACTCGCGACTGTGAATGTTGGTTTCAGCGACCTCTATGGTGCGATCACGGCACTTGATGACTGAAGACACTGAAGACAGAAAGTCCCAACCAAAAATCAGTGGATGAACACATCAGGAAAGCACAGCAAGTTCGACGTGATGGCGGCAGCTGTCTATGGGGATCCGAGCGGTGCACTGTCCATAAGGGGATATGGGTGCTTCATTGGCGGCGCGTAAACGAGGACCAGAGTAGTGTGTACGAACTTTCTTGAGCCTAGAACATAAATCGGATCGTATGACGGAAATAGATGCGCCGGTGTCAATTAAAGCCTCGACGAATATCCCTTCAACTTCTACTGACTGCATGTTAGACGGGGGTGTGGGATGAATTGTATGATGAGTGGTCGGTGCAGCTTCACCTCTGGAAACTGCACAGGTCAGTTTTCCAGACGGTGGTCAAGGGCATACGAAGCTGATCGAAGGGGTGGTGGTGAGCGACGGCAATGAGATGGTCAACGGCGCCGTGAGGACCGGCTTGTGGACGGCCGCTCAGATGGCGGCGAAGGTGAAGATGAGCGATCAGAGTCTGTAGCAGCGTAGGTCTGACGGTACGGAAACTGAGCATACGTGGCCTCCCGTCGAATGTCACGGTAGTGAAGTCGCTCGTCCCACATGCGCCTACGACAGACTCGAGCGACGTGGCCGCGAATACCGCAGTAGAAGCAGACCGGCCTGGGTGAACGGGAACGCCAAGGAGTAAAAGGAGGCGGGCCGGAGACAGGAGCGGGTGGGTGATGCGATGCGGCGGCTATGGTACGTTGGGGAGGACTGGATCTAGAAGGTTGCATAGGTGGAAGGGGAGTCGCAGCAGCCTCAGCATACGTAAGTATGTAATGGTTGCTTGGCTGCTCTTGATAGGAAGGACGCGCTACAGAAGCTAGTTCCTCCTTGACCACGGGGCGCAAATTAGAATAACTGGCAGGGTGGGAAGCAGAAGGGAATAGTTCCTGGGTAAGAGCCCTGCAGTTCTTCACGGATTATCGATCTAATCAGCGCGCGGAGTTCGGCGTCTGAGGGAAAACGATGGTCCCAGGTGTCCGGGAGGCGGCGTGACTGGAGGTCATCTAAGCGCTGACAGGTGGTATGAACGTCCGCAACAGAGGAGGGGTGTTGAGCGGCGTGAGTGCTAAAGGCGAAGGCGCCTATTCCTCTGAGAACATGGTGGACCCGGTCGGCTTCAGGCATGACAGTGTTGACACGGCGACAAAGGGCAAGGACGTCCTCAGTGTACGACGTGCAACTCTCCCCGGGAAGCTGCACACGGGTGGTTAATTTCTTTTTGTAAGCAGCGGGGCCGGTGGTCACCGTTCCAAAGATCTGATAAGCTGAGTGGTAAACTGAGGCCAGTCAGGAATGGCTGCCCGATGGTTGAGGAACCAGGTCTTGGCTACATGGCTAAAGAAGGAACGGATGTTGAAAAGTTTGGTCGAAGCATGCCAGCGGTTTTAGGCGCTAGCATCTTCATACTGCTCCAGCCAGTAATCAACGTCGTGGCCGGGGAGGCCAGGAAAAACCGGAGGATCGCGCTGTCAGGTTGCAATAATCCAGGTAGGCTGACCTGACGGCGTACCATTGGACGCGTGTGTGTGGGCAGGGCCGGTAGAAGCCTCGTGTCCGAGAGGAAGCGCACCAGTTTAGGAGGAAGCAGGCACGGCAGCCGGAATAGGGGGATGTTGATCGATATGCTCCATCCTGGCTAGTGGGCCAACCAGTATTCGACCAGAACGCAGCTGCAGGGTTTCGACTGAGCCGGGCAGGGATCAAGAGCACCTCTACCACTTCTGAGCTGGGCGACCGATCTTTTTTGGCACTGCCAATAATGGCGTCGAAGAACGAACTCACGAACGAGTGTTGATGATGATAATTCACAAATGACGATAAAGTTCACGTGAAGCGAAGGGTGATGTTGAATAATCATAGATGTGAATGCAGTTTGTGGGATACACTGGTTTCCCCCGTCCCCCGCGCCAGCGGCTATCGTGATTTCCACGCGCGAGCTGGCCACCTGGAATGTGGAGAGAAGGTACCCCTGGGAATCTGGTCATTTCCGCCCCAGCACTGACATGACGTCACGGCAGCGCGCTGCCTTCTGCGGAGAGGGTTGTATGCCTAAGCTTGACGATAACGATTTGCTGCTAGGAAGGCAATGTCGGAGTGAATAAAAGGGGGAACTCGCGGCGGGAAACGGACTCTCTCGCTGCCTAGCCCTGACCTGTGTGCCCCGAGGAACCATTTCGCTGCCCGCCGGCCGCCAAGCCCAACGCCGGTCGGCGTCAACGACTTGGTGAGCTGCTGAACATCTATTTTACGGATAGAACATTCTTCCGCAGTGTGCTTTGCCTCGCGTTAGGATAATAAACTATTTCCTAGCGTGCCCTGCCGTTGCTTATTTTGTTCGGACCTGCCGTGGCTGCGACTCTGCGCCACGGGTTGGGGAAACGTGTTGCGTACCTGAAAAACGCCTCCGTGTAGCTGGCACGGAAGCTCGCCTTCCCGGCCGGCTGGACGCAGAGTGACCCCATATCTTGTCGCCGGAACGTGGGGCGAACTATGCAATTGAGCAGTGACCTTTGTTCGAGCGAACGACTGCTGTCGCCCTAACAAAGGATGACAGCCGATAGACCTGACCTTCAGTCTTTGTTCATGCTGTCAGAGCTAGCGGCAAAGAGCGAAGGCTCTCTACTTGACGCGCCTTTGGAAGGGTTTGAATTTGCGAATCTTGGGCGTTCCACGCGGAATAGCCGAGGAATATCCCCTTACGCGTTGGCAGGACTTAGGCCTGGTATGGGGGGCTCCACATCGGGCACCTCGCCACTCCGCGGCGCGGACAATGAGGCACCTAGGCCTCATCATTCGACACCATCAGCGGCTGCGCCAAACTCTGAGGGCGTTAGTCCGCAATCACCCGAGGTGCTCTTGCAGAACGCTATGCAGGTTATGCAGAGTCTAGCGGGTGTTTTGCAAAACAATTTGCAAGCCCCGGCCCAGTCACCACGTGTTAGGATATACTTGCCTACATACACGGGGTACCACGACAGTACGGGAGCAAATGAGTACCTCGATCGTCTGCTGCATTATCAGCAAGTGACAGGAATCGCAGACGCCGACATTCTCGCGCGTGCTGTGCCTGTTTCTTTGACGGAGCAAGCGGCTCGCTCTTACCGACTAGCCGGCAACCGAGCGAGGACAATGGAGGTACAGTGCTCTAGAATATGGGTAGTGGGTTCAGGGAGCGGCCAGCGGTGAGGCGACTTGTGTCGACGATACCAGATGGCGCCACTAGAGCATGAGCTGTATGAAATGCGGCGCGCCGCGCCGTGGATGCGCGCTGTGCATAGAATCGTCGGAGAAATAAGCAAGGCTCTGTCTTTTAAAACAGGTCCTACAAATAGGTGAAGCTGTACACAGATATTGTCGGCGAATCAAGAAAATTAGATGTAGTAGTAGCCAACAGCCGATAGCGCGGTGGTGCGGACGAGCGGCCCCGTTAATGCTTCGCAACGCTGATCGTGCTCTTTTGCAGGTACGGCTCCCATATTTCAACGTTAGTTCATACTAGTATTATCGCCGCCCATAGGGCTGAGTACAGGGAGAGGAGCAAACATTCTATCGATCATCGGGGTTATCCAGCGGCCAACTCGAAGCTGTCGGCAAACGTGGCCGAGTGTACTCCAGCTTGAGCCATCGGAAGTGTTTTAGTAGAGGGGCGGGGCAACAAGAAATTGGAATAAAAAAAAAACGCTTCACTTAGAGACCGTTGTGTGTACAGCGTACTATATGTGAATGCGATAATTTTAAGTGTGGTATGCATGCCTCTGTTTTGCAAAAAGGAGAGGAACGCCGACCAAAGGTTGTTGTTAAAAAAGAAGACGCTCTGGCTTCCCTATGGAAGCCTTGATAACTCTGATCAAGGCTTCCGTAGGGAAGCCGAAACGTCTTTTTTTCTAACAACCTTTGGTCGGCGTTCCTTTCCTTTTTACATGAATCTTCTACCTGACCGAACGAGTTTTCGTCGAACTTTAGATTTCATGCCCCTGTTTTAATTGTTGTTTTGATGCATGCATTTTTTTCATCAAAACGAAGGGTCAATTGCCGCCGATGTATAAACGCTGATGAATGCGACAAGATAAAATATTTTTTATAAAACAAAGCACTCCTTTATTGCAGCGCTCCAACTATGTATGCACAGTGTGAGACATATTCTTGAATTTCTCAAAGGAATGCCGTGTTTTCCTGTTTGCGCGACTATGAGCACTTGCCCATCTTAGCATGAAGCTTCTTTTTCCTGCGAGCTTCTCGCGACTCATTGATTGATTTAAAATAAAAATGCAGCCTTGTCAAAACATAAAACTTGAGAATGCTGACTGTGAGCGCTTCTGAGTGCTGGCTGCACCCTACACCACATGAAATCTGAGATTTTCCCAGCACCATAACATCTACTATGCTGTTACTGCACAGCTTTTCCTGACTAAAAAAAGTTGTGAAAAGGTTTTCCAGCCTTCTCACCATCAAAAAAAGCACACGAGACGGGTAGAGCAACCCTCCTTTGTCGCAAATTGCAGTAAACTCACTGTCCTGGCTTTGAAGGAACATCCAGCTTAGAAAAATCGTCCGGCACAGATGCTTCGTCAACTTCACAAGGGTCTTGGTCGTTCGCCAACACGCTACTCTCAGTGTCAATGCCCGGACTCCTCGATTCCATGTTAACGTCGGAAGCATTACTTTGTGGTCTTTTCGCTTCATTAGGATATGTACTTGTGCTTTTCCTCTTTCTAGGTGGTCTCTGTAGCGGTGTTTTCTTTGACAGATAGCTCGGCGCGTTCGGCATCAAAGTTGGCACCGCATCGGGTAAAAGTTCCGGCTTTCCACGCGGGATGCGGACTTCTTTGCCGCTAATGATGTGTATAAAGTCCCTCACAATGCATGATGGCTCGAAATGTAGCTCACACACACAGCAGGTTTCGTCCAAAACTTTTATCTTTTCGATGAAGGTTGCGTTCCCACTGCTTCCGTCGGTTCTCATCCTTTGGCACAGCGAAGAGCGACGGCTGATCGCCTCTCGTCCACTGGTACTCCGTTTTGCAGCCGGGAGCAAAACAATGCCGTTGACGCCGACGATTCGGCATGACCGTAGTCTTAACGCCGCGAACTCACAAAGAGGAAAAATGCACCGCACAAAAGGCAACAAACAGCTGCAGGCAGCTTGGCGGGACTGCTAGCCGCGCGCGCGGGCGCGCCGAGCCTACAGCCCACGCTACAACAGCGCCACCGCTTACATCCGGGACCTGTCGACACTCGCAGCCTCACCGCATCGCATGGAGCGCGCCGGCTCCTGAACCCACTACCCATATTCTAGAGCACTGTAATGGAGGAGTTCTGCGCAAGGTTCCCCGACGAATTCCTTCCCGCTTACACCGAGTGGCATTTGAGGAGAGAGCTGGAGCTCCGCACCCATCACCCCGACGAGTGCCTCGCTGACCGCCGCGCCACGAACACGGAGAAAGTTGAGCGTATCACGAGACAAGCGCGCCTGTGTTTCTCAGCCCACCTGAGAAGAGTCACGTTCAGAGATTTGGGTGAGCTGGCTGCTGAAGCGAAGCACATTCAGGGAGACATCCTCTCTGCGCGAGCTTATCGGCCGCCACCACCCGCATCGCTGACACTTGAGCCGCGCTGCGCGTGGAATGGCAGCTCAGCGCTCGGTCCATCCAGAGCTGAAGCGAAAGCACAGTTTGCTGACGGGCGTGTCCCAAGGGGTTGGGAGTTGTCTGGCCGCGCTTGGGCCCGTTCAGCTACGCGTTGCGAACAGCACACGCTGCCGCAGAGCGGAACGAACCTAGACGAGATCGCGAGGCCGACACGCGGCCGCTCGAGCGGTCCCCACAGTCCGCGCCACGAGTTCGAGGCGACCAACCGGAACGTGGGGACCATCGCCAAGCCCGTCGGGGCCCGGGCAACTGTTGCTACCGGTGCGACCAGCCAGGACACTTCGCCCGCGAGTGTGGCCGTCCTCCCGCCCGTGACCAAACACAGTCGGGAAACGGCCAAAGCCGCCGGTGATCGACCTTCGATCCCGCGCTGCGTACACAGAAAACCTCGGTTTGCTAGCGCCTTTGGCATATCGCGTAGGAAGTTCTATTGACCTGTCAGCGCCATTCATTGAGCTAACGATAGCTCGAAAGAAATTCACCGCGTTACTCGATACAGGAGCAAGCGCTTCTTTATTCGGTGACGAGGTGTTAAACTATCTCCGCGAGAACATAATCCGGCTTAGTGAGTGCGATACCACTTTTCTCCTCGCGAGCGGCACAGCGCACTCGAGCGGTGCAGCGAGGATAGTGGTTCGCTGGGAAAGACGCGTGCGGCGACACCGCCTCGTTCATCTTCCCTGTCTATCCGTTCCTGTAATTCTTGGACGAGACTTCCTAGCCAAGACAGGTATTTTGATAGACATCAGCAGCGGTGGCTACAGGGAGCGCACGTCAGGCGCATTGAAGCTTTTCGCGAAAGCTCCCGCGGCATCGCAGACAATTCAGAATCCGAACGTGGCGCGAGCGGGGGAAGACCGTGACAAATCCACCCCGCCAGGCCGAGAACCAGGAGGCGAGCGGACAATCGCACGACACGACACCGATTCGGTCTGCCAACACCGTGTCTTCGGGATGTCTGCGTCTATGTCACACTGCGCCGACGTGAATGGTCGGCCGACAGTCGGCGTCGGCTTCCTCTCGCTCGCCAAACAGGTGTTGGCCGATGGTCTGCAAACTCCCATGTGACACTAGCAAGACAACGCTCGAAAACCATCGGCCGACTCCGTGCCCTCTCTTCTCGCGTTGTCACTAAGACGGCGGGCCGCAGTGGTATTTTGTCACGTGACCTTCCCGGGGGAATTCCGCTCTCGCTGCCGCCCTTCCGCGCTACTCGGCATCGACCAAAGCATCCACACTCCGGCAATCTCCGCGCGTCTGAAATGGAAGCTGAATCGGCGGCTGCTGTTGCTACAGCAGCTCTAGTAATGCTGGAGCTGTTGGAGGAGCCGCCTGCAAAGAAGCCGCGGACTTCCTGGGTGTCGCCGTGGCTGCAGTGCAGGAAACAGCAGGCGCCTATGAAAATCTGATGCGGGAGCTGGCCCTTGAAGACAGCGAAAATTATCGCCGCTGGAACCGGATGGACACGGCCACCTTTGAAGAGCTCCTTGGTGAAGTGAGGCCGCACATCACCAAGAAAGATACGCCTTTTAGGGAACCTATTCAGGCAGGAGAACGGCTGGCCATTACTCTACGGTACCTTGCAACAGGTGAGCGAGCGCGACGTCGCATGCTATGACATCCGGCATATTTTAAACTCAGCAGAGATTCAGGAGCGGGAGCTGGAGGCGACGTTTATTACCATTTGCGCTTTATGTCTAATATCGCGTAAGAAATTTAGTTGAATGACATGATTTGCAGCATACTGCTCGATCGCTGCCGTTCAAGCGCTGTCATGTCTAAATTCCTCAAGGGCTTCCACTTGCGCATCAGTAGCAATCGGTTCCCTGTAACAAGTGCGCACAGTGATCATCACGTGCCTTTAAGCATCTTAATTATTGCTGTTAATTCTAATTAGTGTGAACCAGCCGAGCATTTTAATTACGTTTTCTGAGTGAGTTAATTGAAGTCAAATGAAAGCGATCGTGGCAAATAAAAAAATCAAACAGTGCGATAGACTGCATTTATAGGGCCTACTGCAGAATATTATGGCGGGAGATACAAAATAACAGGGCTGAATTGTGTTTAGGGAAACAAGCCAGGCAGACGAATTGCACAGTTCGAGTGGGACTCGCCACTGCAACATAGTTTTGGCGTTAAAAGCATCTGCTGCCTGCATTTTTTGCCGTTTTCTGCAGGTTACATTTTAAATGGCATCTCAGCACCTGCACCTGCCAGCACTCGCACCTAAAGTTGTCTCCAGTGTGCAGTTATAGAATGCTACTTCTTTGCAAAGGCAGCTGGGAAGTTTGTTTTTTTAACCATTTTCAGATGTGTTTTGCAAGCTGGGTTAACAGATAATTTTGCCGTGTGTGTATGCCACAGATTCAAATCCCCTTCTGGAGAAAATGTAGTTGTCCACATTAAACTAATCTCCACATTCTCTCTTTCAGGAAACAGCGAAATGTCGCTGCAGTTTGCATTTTATGTGGCACATAATACCATATCCGGAATTATATCTGAGGTGTCTCAAGCAATATACAGAGTTCTGAAGCCAAACGTGCTGAAGGTATGTGCACTTTACTGTAATTTTCAACACTTTACACATTATCAAGGACAGAAACCAATGCTGTAGTGTTGTCGTTCATGTAATGCTGCAGACAGTCTGCAGATGTACACATTCAATCAAAATACTGCTCAACATAAATGTATGGCACTAGAAAAGTTCATTTCCGCAAACAGTGCTTTGCAAAGGTTCCTTGACAAGCAATAAAAAGTGCATGTGTATAAATTATGGACTACACTAAACGAAGTTGTCATGGAGAGTCTGATACTAATTTTTATAAAGAAATTGTGTTCATCAACTAACATACAGTTGAGCAAAGCATGTCGCAACATTGCACTATTGGTTGTTTCCCTTTTACAGGCACCCACATGCCATGACGAATGGCTACAAATAGCGCAAGGCTTCCAAGAACTGTGGCAGTTCCCACATTGCATAGGGGCACTGGATGGCAAGCATGCTGTCATCACGCCACCACCAGGGAGTGGAGCTGCGTACAGGAACTATAAGGGAACATTTAGTATAGTTTTCATGGTACTTGTGAATGCTGACCTCAACTTCATCTTTGCTGATGTTGGCAAAAACGGACGCCTAAATGACAGTGGGGTCTGGACCGAGGCAAAGCTGCGCTTAAGAATCGAGTCAGATCCAACATGCCTTCCCCCTCCTGAGAAGCTACCCAACTCTTGTACCAATGCTCCCTATGTAATTGTGGGAGACGAGGGATTTGGCCTCAAGCCAAATCTCATGCGGCCATGTCCAGTCGCCAAGCTGCAGCAGGAAAGACATTTTTAACTACAGGTTTGCCTGCGTAAAATCGTACACAATATCCATTTCTGCATCTGTTTTGGTCACTTAAGTTTATTTTTTGAAGGCGTACAATTATTTTGAAAAGTAGTTTCGCGGCAAAGGTACCTTCCTGGTGTGGGAATTGTTTGGGTCTCGGGCAGAGGATAATTAGGGTCAGGGTGCGGGTTGCACAATGACGGAATTTGCTTTCATCCAGCTGATTCTCCCTTTTTCTGGGTGCAGTTCGGGAGTGGTGGCCTTACAACTTACTTAATTTGCATTGTAACCAACTTTCTTACATGCAGACTATCTTGTAATGCAGTAAGCTATGCTTCCGCTGTTCCTTTGGAATATTATGTACTTAATAGGAGCATTTACTGCCCAGTCACAGTGTCATGAACGGATGAAGCAGCTATGAAACATTTTTTTTGTACTTTAGTCCTCATTCTTGAACCCATTCATTTCAGGCTCTCTCGTGCCAGGCGCACTTCAGAAAACGCTTTCGGCATTCTAGCCAGCCGCTGGCAGATATACAGGGCGCCGATGCGACACAAGCACCTCAAGGCAGTGCAACTTGTGCTTGTCACAGTTGCATTGCACAATTATCTTCGGTCTAGGGGGGCATCAAAACAACTGTATACTCCACCCGAGAGCCTTGATGTGGAAGATGTGCTAACAGGCAAGACACCACTTTCTCCTACTTTGCGAAATTCGTGGCAATCTTGGCTTGTGCCTTGAAGCTGTTGCACTGCAAGGAACGCACGAGGCCTGCCTAGTCTGTATAACTGTGTATGCCGTTGATGACTTGACAGAACACATTATTATAAGCAGCAGTTTATTAATGCGCTTCCAAGTATTTGGAATACTGATCATGAGATAATGCACAGGGGCCGACATCAGTAAATGGAGCACTGTACCCTTTTGCAAGTGTGATCGTAGCTCGCCTCTTCAAACAGCACCAGCAGGCTCTACCAGGCTATGCATCTGATACCTGCCAGTTTTCCAATAGCCTGTCCTGTTCACCTCTGTTGAAACCTGAGCATATCTGTAATCGTAGCTGCATATAGTTCTCTCCTTCTTTTACAAGTGATCAGGACAAAGAGCAGGAAATGCTGTGCCTACAATAATTTTATGACTTGGAATAGATGTCACGCAACATATTCCCAGCTTCTTTTTCTATTTATGCAACATACATGGGTCTGGTTTGTCAAGACTGCATATCTGAACGGCCCTCCGCTTCAGTGTTTCGGTTCCTCATGAACAACTATTTTCAACCCAACAGATCATTCCCGCTTGAGTACTGCTGTGTGCAGTGCCTCGTTCAATATTTGCATTTGTTATATCTTTCTTCTCTACTTTGGAACGTTCATTCCTTTTGCAAGGCCTTGAGAGGAGGGCCACTGCCAAGCATTTACTTGCAATCAGATCAGCAGTGCCAGTCTTCAAAGTGCTGTGTGAGCTTTGCCAATGTGTGGGTTGAGTACAGTTGTGTCCTATTAATGCGACCCCAGTTAATGTGGATGATTCAAACTATGGGCAGCTTTTCTGGGGACCAAGGTTTTTCAATATATTTTGTGCCTTGTTAATATGGAAGCTTGTCTAGACAATGGACGGGGGGAAGTATAGCGCCCATTGCAGGTCATGTACTTTTGCCGGCTAATATAGAACTGATCTATCCATATTAACGAGCCACTGCTGTAGCAGAATGTTTACTGTTCAATCTGGAGCTTTCCAATATTTTGACCACAGGGTACTATTGAATGGCAGTGAGAAAGAGGAAAGGTTTCTAGTCACGGCTTCTCTTTTGTGGTTTCATGCTTTAGGGTGCCAAGAGTCCAGCTGACACCCCTTACTGTCTGCTATATTCATTGAATGGCTGTGAAGACATCTTTGTCTACTTTAAATGCTGCATATAAATTCGCTTTTAGCAGCTGTGAACTGACTGAGTACAGATGTGCACAGTGGTTTGAGAGATATCAGCAGCCACAGTAGGAGGTGTATTATCACTCTGAGACACGTCTCATGGACCACTAGGTGCTTCAAACTGCACCATTTTAATTAAGTGTAACGGCTCTTTCGTTACTACAATTGGTGATCTGGAGATCTTAACCATAGAATTGTTTTCTTTTTCTTGAGCTTTTTGCCCTTCACGATTCACTGGACTGGCTGCTCTATGAACAGATTTGCTCAGCAACCAAATTGTTCACATTAACAAGGCTTGACTGTATTCCTGTCCGTGCAGAGTGACAGTCTGAACTTTTTTTAAAAAGAAATTTACTGACGATTACAAATCCTTTTTTTTATTCAGCATTTTTTCCATAATAAGTCAGGAAAAAACACTGGGACAGGAACAAAAAGCTACTATCCTAGTAGCTTGACGGGGTTCCTGCCCCTGTCTTGGCATGTGTAGCAGACAACAGGCACTTATGTACAAAACTTAAAAAACGCCATAATCATACACGCGCTCAAACACAACATGGCATGTCATTTACAGGTCAGATTAACAACAACAATAAGAGAGAAAACGTAAAAAGGATAGAACATTCAAATGCACATTTGTGTCAAATACAGTCTTTGCCACTCCGGAATCATAAAAAAAATACCAGAGTTACATGCTTTGTGATATGAGGTATTCTTTCTATTTTTTTTAGATGTTACATATGTCAATATTATTTGTTCTAATAGATTAAGGTACTTCGGTATGTGGTACTGTAGTCTGTGTAGGCCATAATTTGTGCGTGAAAAGGGAATAGACCAGAATTCTCTTTTTCTAATGGGATAGGGTGCTTCTTGCCAGTTTTATGTACTGCTTTCCCCGAAATGCAGCAGCCGTGGCCAGAACTTGATCCTTCATCATTGGGCTCAGCAGCCATATGCCACTGATAAAGATATTGAGATGAATACTGTGGATGTAGTCATGGAAAAACTGTACGATGTAAAGAAAAAAAGGTTGAGCAATAATGCCATCTGTGGAACAATGAGTTGATAATTGATAGACATCAATGTCTTTTGTATCCATTTGTAATCCTTTGTGACGAAAGCTTTTACTATGAGTAACCTGGCTCTCTGCCACCTATTTTAATGTACCCAGAGTACGGCTTTTGTTTCTGAAGTGAACTACAGTATAACGCAAGACACAGTCTGTTGTTAGATACGGGCGTTGAAACACTCATTTATGAATAATTTTTTTGCAAAACAGTAAGAGATTCGGTTGCACCTCATACCTTCATGTCTTTATTTCATTCTGACAATAGTGAAAACAGCGCTAAAGAAGAAGCCGGAAGGCGAAACGAGGAAGTGACAGGAAAGAGCGCTGACTGACAACTGAATTTATTGAGCGAAACTCGCGCAATATATAGGAAGGCAGTGGCAAAGAAAGTCAGATGCAGTCAACGTCACATGATGCAAAGAGCCAAAAAGCGATAAAAAACAAAACAAGGTGATAAAGCCAACATGAACTGAATCTCGAAAGGGGTGGTAACAAAAAGGAAACTACACTCAATGACTAAACACAGTTAATGTCACAAGGTGTAAAGAGCCATAAAAACCGATAACGCCCATAGCAGATAATAAGGGTAACACCGATAAAAACTGAAGAAATGAAATTGTGGAAAGAATAAAAATTGACAGAATGTAGCAACTAAAGGCTAAATAATTTCACAGACCTTAACAAAAAAAAGCGATGCAACAGTGACACTCAACGATTGAAACACGCGTAGTTAACAATAAAAATTTTAGCAATGTTGTTCCAAAAAGGCAAGTTCACTTCCGTACAAGGATTTAGACGCGTCACTAAACATTCCTAGCCCTTTCTTTTTATAAAGAAAGCTTCCTTCAATTCCCGGGCTACACTGTCCCTACTTCTATCAAGAACTACAGTTTCGCGTAAACGAGGCATGCATTTACACTCCTTGCAATGAAGCGCTAGATTAGAGCCAGCGCCTTTTTCAAGTGAGCGCTCATGTTCCCTTAAACGTTCGTTCAAGCACCTTCCAGTTTGTCCAATATAAACTTTGTCGCATGTAAGCGGTATATGGTAAATCACCCCTACCCTACACCTGACGAACATGTTGGCATGCTTTACGCCACAGGTTTAATAATAATAATAATTGGTTTTTTGGGGAAAAGAAATGGCGCAGTATCTGTCTCATATATAGTTGGACACCTGAACCGCGCCGTAAGGGAAGGGATAAGGGAGGGAGTGAAAGAAGAAAGGAAGAAGAGGTGCCGTAGTGGAGGGCTCCGGAATAATTTCGACCACCTGGGGATCTTCAACGTGCACTGACATCGCACACCACACGGGCGCCTTAGCGTTTTTCCTCCATAAAAACGCAGCCACCGCGGTCGAAAAACGCTAAGGCGCCCGTGTGCTGTGCGATGCTGTCTCGGCTTTTCGTTATTTATCCTGTGACACAACGTAGCTAGCTTGCAAGGGGCAGAAAAGACTACGGGAATCTCATATTTATTCGCAGCCGTTTTCAAATTATGTGCTACCCGGTGGGAATACGGGATAACGGCTGGCCTCACCCTCCTATTGCTTTCCTGAGTAACTTTCTTCTCCTTGCCTTTAACTTTTTGAAGCAGAGTTTCAGTCACTGCCGAAATCACAGTCTGCGGAAAACCTGCCTGCAGTTTCGCTCAATAAATTCAGTTGTCAGTCAGCGCTCTTTCCTGTCACTTCCTCGTTTCGCCTTCCGGCTTCTTCTTCAGCGCTGTTTTCACTATTGTCAGAGTGGACCAACTAGCCCAGCAAAAAGTTCTGCTTTATTTCATTACCCTTTTTTTACAGTTCATAGAGTTCTTGAGTATTGACTGGTTATGGTTTGTTAAACTGATGTTTCCTTCACTATTCTTGTTTGTGCATTTATTTTTGGGTGTAAGTTTCTTTATGCACTGTTATATCCATATTTGCTGTGTTCTTTTCTTCTGCTGTAATCTTGTTTTTGAGCTGCACTGTAGTTGTTCAATCTTGATTATATAAAAAGCATCTGCTGCTCTCCTTACACAATGTTCTCTTTGTAGTTTTTAATGGAGTGTCCCATTGCTGTTATAGACTGTGGAACCCTTATCTGTACATCTTAAGGAATGTGTGTATGACTGGTACACCATAATTGCAATAAACAAAGATGTACCTTGCGCTAACGTTACTCAAGCGCAGAAAGGCAAAACACAGTGCAAAGGCTTTTAATAGCTACGCGGCATGATTACTGCAGTGTCAATAGACACATGTGAAAATGTCACAGTGCAAGTGGTCACATTCGTTGAGGATGTAATGCCGTAGAGAAACACCAGTATGTTGAATATTCAAGTACTTTTTTTTTCATACTGAGCAATGCCTGTTCTGATGCTTATTTTAAGAAATAATGCTAATAGGCACACTTTTTGTTCTGTTCAACTTAACGTTTTGCAAACTTTCCATAAATTTCCGACAGTTTTGACACATAGGTAGTGCTGACATCAGGCAATGCAGTCGTGCTTCATTAACATGTACACCTTAGTTCCCAAGCCAAGCGATCCATAAAGGAAGCCATCTGTGAAAATAGAGCCTACTGGGGTTCATGTAATCTCGTCGCATTAATTGTGGGCAGCCATGAGAACAAAATATAAAGTTTTTTAGCCATATTTTCATTTTGTATGTTGCCATTAACAGAGAGAGAAACAACTTGAATGGAACACTAGGCAATGAACGCCAAGAGAAGTCCATCGCCCCTAGCCGTCGGCCGGAATCCCTTGGGACACAGCAGCAGCAAAGACTTGACCAATGATGTCCTGCTGGAAGTTAGGGTCTGGGCTACAGAGCAAAGCCTCCCAAGGGTTCTAGAGTGCGCGAGCTCTCGTACTTAGCCAGACATGTCCACACTATGTGGACCAAAGTTGCTGCCTTGTCGCAAAATTTGCACTGTGATCTGAAGACTTCAGGGTGCCACTTGCTGTGTAGTACTTGGTTGGGAAAAAACCCCGCCTGTAATTTTCTCCACTCAACCTCCTCTTTCTTATTGAGCTTTCTGTCCACTGGCGGATGAATTTGTCGATTTAGTCTGTAGTATAGTGCGATTTCCTGGTACGAGCGTATATCCTCTCTGCTGTTTATAGTTTCGGTGACTTGGGAGGTTCCACGGGTCAACCGGCAATTGAGACTTCGGGCGACTAAATGAGCCTCCTCGTTTCCTCTGTCATTGGTGAGCTGGTGCCCAAACCAGCAGAACCAGTTCTCTGGGTTCTCCTTCCCTGTTTAATATACGGAAGGCAGTCTCCATCACCGTCACCAATTCATTTACAGCGTTTTTTGAATCACTGATGACCACCCTAAACCCCCTTAGCTCATGGCCAAGGCTATGGCCACTTCCTCTGCTTCTGCGGTCTCAACGCCACAAACTGTGCAGCATGCCACCAGGGTTCAGTCTTCCGCCACAGGCTCGTGTGCCGCTTTGATCTCGTATACTGCAGCGTCTGTATACAGGACGCCCTGCCAACCTGTATACCTAGTTTGTAATGCCTCTGCTCAGTCTTTACATCTGCCCTCGTGAAAGGCAGGGAGCATGTTTCTGGGCAGCGGATCGATTTTAATTTTGTCCTTGATTTGTCGCGGTATGTCTCTTGAGTGCACATGCTACTGCTTAAGCTCGTAGCGCAATCTGTCTAAAATTTTCCTCTCCATTTCAGATCCGAGTAGACTTTCATGCTGCACTGTAACGGCAGCCTCAGTCAGCTCCACGAGAGTGTTCGAGACCCCTAGCTTCACGTCTGTCAGTAGACATGTTCGGGGGAGTCCGAGTGCCACCTTGATGCTTTTCCTGATAATAACTTCTAGCTTGTTCCGTTCCACTATGTTGAGATTGAAGTAGGCTGCCACATACACTATCTAACCGAATACGAAGGCTTGTGCAAGTCTCAAGAGATTCGCCTCCTTCATCCCAGCGTGCCTGTTTGCTATTCATCTGATAAGATGACGTGCTTGATTGCGCTGGCTTCTAACCTAGCAAGCGTTTCGTGTTTCGTCTGTTCGCCTGAATTCTAAGCCCGAGGACGTGGATACTGACGACCGCGAGGATCTCTCCGCCGTTGACATACAAGCGGATGCCTGCCTCGTGCTTTTGGCGAAGCCGTCATTTTCCGAGGGGCATGAGGAACAATGCTTCCGGCTTTTCGGCTGAACATTTAACTCCTTTGGGTTTCAGGTACTCTTCAATCATGTCAATTGCATTTTGTAGAGAGCTTTCAGTTTGCCCGTCGCCTGTCTTGTTTATCCATAATGTTAAGTCATCTGCGTAACTGGTGTGGTTTAGATTTCCAATTTCCGCCAACTGGTCGGGGAGTCTCAACATCACAATGTTGAAGAGGGTTGGTGATAACACCAAACCCTGTGGCGCCCCCCCCCCCCTTTCACCCACTGTAATGTCCTCGATGGTGTCTTCTCCTAGCTTGAGAGCGGCTTTCCTGTTTGTAAGAAAGTCCTTGATGTTGTACACTCTCCTCCCGACATTAAGTGAGTTCAACTTCTCCAAGATCGACACGTGCCTCACATTGTCAAATGCCTTTGCCACATCAAACACCACGACCACTCGAGTCTCGGGTTTGCTTGTCTATGAATTCTCCTTGAGCTGCAGCATCACGTTGCATGCTGACAGCTTTAGTCTGAAAACGATCATGGTGTCCGGGTACAGCCCATTGTCCTCTGTATACTTATTTAGCCGAGTCTGAATGACGTGCTCCATAAGCTTACCCATGCAAGAGGCTAGCGATATCGGTTCGAGGTTCTCGAAGCCCGGTTTCTTTCCTGACTTGGGAATTAAATAAGGTTTCTGAATTTACACTCCTGCGGTATTATCCCCTTCTCCCAGCAGTCCTGCATGTATGTTGAGAGGTTGGCGATAGACATGTCGTCTAAATTACGCAACATTCTGTTTCTCACTCTATCAGGCCCTGTTGCTGACTTATACCCCTGTCACACGGGCACCGCAAAGGCCTTTGAGAGTCAGGTCCTTATATCCAAATGCATAAGGAGTGCAGCTACACGGCACAAATGTTGCGCCTTTGCTGCTAAGGGCCTCGGCCCGTCCAAGACCTGTGGAGCCCAAAGGCGCGGCCTTCGAGAACCTGTGATCGCAGTGCCATCCAATGTGAAAAAGTAAATAAATTAAAAAGAACGTAGATGCAGCCAAAAAGATTTGAAAACATCTTCAAGGAATACGAAAGGCGTGTCTGGCTTTGCTTTTTGTACGGGTGTTTATATTTTATGCCCAGATTTCAAGACAGAGAAAGTGTTGCAGCAACACCGAGTGCCCCTGGTGGCCGATGCAATGCACAAAACCTGCTGCTGATGATGAGAGTAGCTGTTGCAGTCCTTTCAAGGAAGCAATCAGAGTAAAAAAAATTGTCTGAGCTCAACGAATGAGCAGAATACCCCACTTTAATTTTAAAACATTCACTTAAGCCGCCTCGAGCACAGCAGCGGGTGCTAAGTCTGAACGGCTGTTCCACCTTTGCGCTGCACCGTGTAGCTGCGTCACTGCTCCTTTAAGCTTTCGGTCCTTTGGTGAAAAAAGGTGTCTTTGCTGGAAAGGCCTTCGAGGAATGCCATGTGATAGGGGTATTAGCCCAATATTTGTTTCTGTGCATAGGGGACGGCAGTGAAGCGGTCATTAGTCAAAAGCTGGGAAGTTCCAAGTGTGTTATTGTGGTTGCCATTACTTTTAAAATATTTAGATACAGTTCGATGTGCTCCTGACGGAGGCTTTGATGTAACAAAGCAGCACAGAGGACAATAACTCATGCAACATGGCAAATGATGGGGCCTTCCGGCCAGGCACCATGACACTCGAAAGCACTAAACCACAGAACAGCCATCATGCTAGCTTTTTTACTCCTTTGCGGTGGTGTTCAGCAATCAAACACAAGAATGGAAATACTTGGTAGGGGAAGTCGATATTGTGTTCTGAGTGCTATTAATTTTAATGCGACAAGATTCCCAAGAGGTTGTGCGCATTTTCACCCTGTCTACCGTCCGGGCAATGAGTTTCCATTAACAAGGTTAAAAGGAATGCAAAAAATTGGTGTTTTTAATAAAATGCTCATAACTTGAGCCATGCATATTAAAGAATATTGTATTGATGCGGCACAACTGTACACCAGTGTAGACATAATGTAATATGGCCTGCAGCAAATTTCTGTTGTTTGTGTAGGCCACAACGATTTGCTTCAGGCCAGCTTGATTGAAGATGTGATGCACCGTTGATTTCAAAAATCATGCCAGTTTTCATCCTCTAACATGCTTTATAAGAATGAGTTTTTAACATTATTTCAAGATTCAGTGACATAAGACTTTATCCTGGATGCTCAAAAAACAGATGTTGTACTCAAAATGCAGCTTCAATACAACACATTTAGAAATGCCCCTGCATACTCGCCAGCTATCAAGGAATAAACACAACATACCTCCGCTTCTTCCTGCGTGTGGAGTGTTGAAAAACTTGGCTGCGAGGAGCAGGAGCTAGCCAAGAACATCAGGCTTTTGTAATGAGCCCATTTTGGCTGGTATATCTCGTCCGGGCTTGCGCCGGAGCGGGTCTTGATCTTGCGCCTCTCGCGCGCAAGTTCGCGAACCGCGCGCGCACTTGGGCAACTGAAAAGTAACGTCAGAAAAGGGAGCATGGTACAGCGTGGCAGTCAAATAAAGTTAGTGGCTGCTGTTTGACTTCTCGTGCGGACGACGCCCAGCCACATAGTTAATGCAATCGACGGTCGGGAAGTCACGACGCCACACTAACCATAAGCAGTGCTAAAAAAAAAAGAGCAGACACCACAGCATCAGATATAGCCTCCGATACTCCGCGCAACGTGGTATGTTTTCGTACGTACCGGTGAATTGGCCTCCCAGTGCCTCGCATACCTCCGCGTATGCTACTTCTTTAATGTCGCGACGGTGGTAATGGGGACCTTTAACGTCCCATATCAGGCGACGCTCTTCGATTAGGGAGATCAGCTCCGTCTCCACTTCCAAAGAAAATGTTGCTGCAGTTATTATCGTGCGAGGTGCCGATTGAAACGACCAGCGCACGCTTAATAACCTGACCAAAGGAGGGTTAAAGCAATGTGGACACGATGTCAATTCGGCTGTCATAATAATTTGAACGTTTTGTGAGCGCCGAAATGTATCCTAAATTTATACTCCGCATGCTGGATATGGAAGCAGTGCCTTGTTTCGGCAATGTTTTTGCTCGGCGACCAATCTCGCTACGACACGGTCGGCAGACTGGTTTTGTCGGCGTCGCGGTTGTCAAAGCTTGTCACACTACTAAGACATCCGGTCGTCGGCCGCGTTGGTGTCGTAGTCGGCCTAGTGTGACAGCTCGGTCTGCCACAGACAAGGTCGGCCGACCGGGTTGGCCGATCTTTGGTGTCTTTGTCGGGTCGGCGTCGACGGCGTGTCGGGCTAGTGCGACAGGGCCCTAATGGACTGTGTTCTGGGAGATGCGAAGTGGCAACGTGCGCTCGCGTACCTAGACGACATCGTGGTGTACTCGGAAACGTTCGAGGAACACCTGCGCCACTTGAGGGACGTCCTAGAGAGGCTGAGGTCCGCGGGTATCACTTTGAACCCGAAGAAGGCACAGATCGCCGCGACCCGAATAACACTCTTGGGGTTCACGATCGACAGAGGCCGCATTCTGCCGTGCGATGATAAGCTTGAGGCTTTGCTTAAGTTTCCGTCGCCGACAGATATAGCCGGTATCAGGCGCTTCCTGGGAATGGCGAACTTTTATCGCCAGTTCATCCCCGATTGCGCAGTGCTGCAGGCGCCTTTGACAAAGCTTTTGAAGAAAGGCGAGCGCTGGAGTTGGGGTCACGAGCAAGAGGATGCACTGCGCAACCTCACCAAAGTGCTCGCTGACACGGCTGAGTTGCAGCTACCCGACCTAAACAGGGAGTTTGTGATTCCAACCGACGCAAGCAACCTGGGCTTAGGAGCAGTGTTGCTTCAGGAGCATGAAGGCGTTCTCCGTCCGGTAGCTTTCGCGAGCCGTTCGTTGACGCCGGCAGAGAGAAACTACTCGGTGACAGAGAAAGAATGTCTCGTGATAGTTTTTGCTCTGCGTAAGTTCGACTACTTCGTCGATGGGGTTGCATTTGTGATCGAGACGGATCACATGGCGTCACCTGGCTGAGACGACTCAGCTAGTCGAGCGGCCGCCTAGCGCGTTGGTCTCTGTTGCTGCAGCGTTACTTCACCGTGCGCTACCGCAAAGGGAAAAACAACGCTGTGGCTGACGCACTCTCGCGAGCGCCTGTCCAGTGCGAGGAAGGTCACGCGACAGACCGCCCGACAGCCGGAGAGAGTGATGGACAGACTCGATCCGTAGTCCATGTAAGGAACGCGGACCAACCGTTAAACAAGGGTGAGAGCGTGAACCATGTGTACTACGCGAGTTCCGTGGGGATCGTGTTCAGTAGAAAGGAGCTGCTCGAAGCTCAGCAGAAGGATCCGTTTTGTCGAAAGGTGTTCGACGGGCTCCGGGAGCCGGGCGGCAGGGCCGCCGCGCACAAGGAGACAGCTGGTTTTGCTGTCGGTGCGGAGCGCTTAGAAAAGCTGGTAGTGCTGTGAGCGCGATAGATTCCTATCTGCTGGATTCCGACGGCGTCCTGCTGAGGTATATCCTCTCCGAGAACGACACAAACGAGGCGTTCAAGGTGGTGATACCGCGAGCATTGAGAGCAGCACTGTTACGCTACTTTTACGACTCGTGCATCGCTGGGCATGCAAGCGGCCCCAAGACTTACACTAAGGTGTGTCGCTTTGCTATCTGGCTTGGCATGAAAAAGGACGTAATATACTACGCCCGCTCGTGCCGTGTGTGCCGAAGTGTGAAGCCCCGAGGCGGACGAGCACCCGGTCTCACGCACCCGATTAACAGCCAGACTCCCTGGCAAATCGCGGCGTCTGACATCATGGGGCGGTACCCTATGACACAGGGTAGGAAAAAGTTCTTGCTGGTGGTCACGGATCGCTTCAGCAAATGGGCTGAACTTTTGCCCCTTAGAAAGCTGACCGCTCGAGTGATCATGGAGAAGCTGGCGGACGTATTCACCAGGTTCAGTTTCCCAAAGCCGCTGATAACGTACAACCCGTCCTACTTCACTGCGAAGGTGTTCGTTGATTCGTGCGCTGCACTGGGCATTAAGCACGAGAAAAGGACCACCTATCATGCACGGAACGAGTCAATTGCAACGTTAAGCACATGCTTGTCGCGTACTCTGAGAGGCACAAAGATTGAGACTCCTATCTGCCGGAGATCGCGTTTGCTTTGCGTTCGACCGTTAACCGCTCGACTGGGTATGCGCCGTCTTCTCTCAACCTGGGCAGAAAGCTTCTAAATCCGATGGACCGGATTCTATCGGACAGCAGGAAGACGCCAGTCGCTTCGTCAGCACGAGCTGAATACGCGACGCAGCTGCGCGCTAAGATGACGGAGGCCTTACGCAAGGCTCGCCGCAACCTGGGCACCGCTAGGGCGCAGCAGAAAGCACAGTACGACCGCTCGCACCGGGATGTTCACTACGAAGTGGGCGATCTGGTGCTTCGACGCCAGCACGTTCTCAGCGACGCTAGCAAACACTTTGCGGCCTCCTTGGCGCCGAATTGGATCGGGCCGTTCCGCGTGCGAGAGAAACTTTCCTCGCTCGTTTACAGGCTCGAGGACATGCGGTCGAAACCGACAGGCGGACCGGTGCACGTATGCGACCTGAAACGTTACGTCGAGATGAGTGGGTTGAGCACACAGCCCGACCCGCGCCGCAGTCGGATAATGAGCGCTGCGAACAGCCGGCGAACCCCGCGTCCCGCTATAACTTGCGCCCTAGGCAGAAATAGAATCTGCCTGCGCAGCCTAGAGCGAGGGCGCTACCCGGCAGGTAGTCTCGTTAGATGCATGGACGTACGGGCAGCTCATACCAATCAGTGTCACGTAAGGATGACTTGCGTTAACACTCATGACTCTCGTGAGGGTCCAACAGCCACGCAGAACGCACTGCGGGAGTTGTCTACATCTGTCTTGACCTTTTTCAGCGCAGATGGAAAAGAAGCAGGGCACATCAGAACGACACCGTTCCACTACCAACTACCAGCAACCATCCAGCTTCGGCAATGTCTTGGGCAATATCCCTCTTTCTGTGTTCGGGAGGCTTCTTAAAGGAGCCCCGAAACACATTTTCAGTGCATTGTTTTGCCTGTTGGTTGCATAGAATGAGTTACAGTGATGCTATTAGCATCGGTCGTATCGCGTATATTGCGGTTTTTAATATTTCAATTAGCTCGCAAAAACAAATCCGTGGCACTGACGTTGTCACCATAAAGTGGCGGTTTTTAGCAGCGGATATGACATCACTTAGTGCGAGCTTGATGATTGGAAAAGGAGTAAATATACTGAAAATTGCGTTAATAACTAAGGATACGTTTTGTCAAGTTTTTGTGTTTTATATTACATTAAAAAATCCAACTTGTTTGTCTTAGATAAAAACACTAAATCAAGTAAAACAAAAACACTCCACCATAGGCACTGGCTAATTTTTGCATCGAGGGACTTTGCGCCTCTCTGTAAACATCCTACGACCTAGCACTAAACATTTATGGGTATACTCTCTATGTATCTGAGAGCGGCTTTGCGGAATTGATCCGATCGAGCCATTGTACTGTATAAGCGTTCGTTTCGGTCCCAAGGAAGGATGCGTTCGTTTCACATTTAGCAGGCAGTGCGCATCGTCACCTGGGGGTCACCGTGCTGTGGCGCCAGATGGCGCCACGTTTCCGTCAACAGCGCGCGCTCCTTGCTCGCCGTGGCCAACCAGCTCGCTAGGAGCGACGGGCGATGGTTGGCGGTAAGCAGTCGCGGTACGCGGTATACTAACCGCCGAATGCAGAGATCTAACTTGGCTCGGACTTGACTTCAGGCAATCTCAATTCGGCTGCAACGCATGCCATAAACCATACTTGACTTGAAAGACGATTTGAGCCCGACTTGGCTCAATCGAAGTCTGGCCAAGCCGGGTCAAAACTCAAGACACAGCATGGGCCGACGTTAATAGAACCAACTTCAGTTGCCAAACTCTCCGCCTTCTCCATGCGGCTGCAGCGGCCCGCAAATTTTCGTGCGAGGGGGCGCTGCCGTCGAAACAGGCTCCCGCTGGCCGCCGAGCAGACGCCGCAGCCCCGCGGCCGCCCAGTGTCGTAGCATTGTGCCTTCGGGAATGTTCAGTAACTGGCGTCCCAAATATCGCACTTACCGTGTTTATCATAAAGACACCAGTCAGTTCTGAACCTTGTGCGGCGAGTATTCCACAAATCTTTGCTGCAGCAACTCGAGTGATAAAGATCATCGCTGCCTAGCCAATGCCACCGTTGGCCGAAATTGCGGGCGGTCAGAATTTTTGAAAGGAACGCGGTTATAAGAGTTCCTTCACCAAAGTAGCCTATTAGACATCCACTTTAAAGGTGGTCAGCAGTCATACAGGCATTGCGTAATCAGGGGGTAGAAGAGCCTTATGTCAAAATACTGGAAGATATATATAGCAACTGCACAGCTACTATAGTCCTCCATAAAGTCAGCAATAAAATTCCAATAAGGAAGGGCGTCAGGCAAGGAGACACGATCTCGCCAATGCTGTTCACCGCATGTTTACAGGAGGCATTTCGAGGCCTGAATTGGGAACAGTTGGGAATAAGAATAAATGGAGAATACCTAAATAATCTGCGATTTGCTGATGACATTGCCTTGCTGAGTCACTCAGGAGGTGAACTGCAAATCATGATCAATGAGTTAGACAGGCAGAGCAGATCGATGGGTCTAAAAATTAACATGCAGAAAACCAAGGTAATGTTCAACAGCCTAGCAAAGGAACAACAGTTCACAATTGGCAGCGAGAGCATAGAAATTGTGACGGAATACGTCTACTTAAAGCAGGTAGTGACAGCTGATCCGGATCACGAGAGGGAGATAACTAGAAGGATAAGAATGGGGTGGAGCGCATATGGCAAATTCTCGCAGATTATGAGTGGCAGTTTACCAATTTCCCCCAAGAGGAAAGTGTACAACAGCATAATCTTACCGGTACTCACCTAGGGGGCAGAAACGTGGAGGCTAACGAAAAGAGTTCAGCTTAAGTTAAGGATCACGCAGCGAGCCATGGAAAGAAAAATGATAGGTGTAACGTTAAGAGATCGGAAGCGGGCAGAGTGGGTTAATGACACAAAACACGGGTTAATGACATCCTAGTCGAACAAACACGGGTTAATGACATCCTAGTCGAAATCAAGAGAAAGAAATGGGCTTGGGCAGGGCATGTAATGCGAAGGCAAGATAACCGCTGGTCCTTAAGGGTAACGGAGTGGATTCCAAGAGAAAGTAAGCGTAGCAGGGGGCGGCAGAAGGTAAGGCGGGCGGATGAGATTAAGAAGTTTGCAGGCAAAGGGTGGATGCAGCTGGCAAAGGATAGGGTTAATTGGAGAGACATGGGAGAGGCCTTTGCCCTGCAGTGGGTGTAGTAAGGCTGATGATGATGATGATGATGATGAAAGGTGGAAATCAGATCATCGCAAGGCTCATCGTAAGTCCACTTATCAGCTTACGTAAACGCGAATGTCTGGCAGGCATTGGTGCAGCGTGTTTTAAACATTAATTAGCAATAGCTTCAAAGCGCAAAGTCCCTCATTTATGGTACTCGAAAGCAGACCACAAGTACCTATGATTTCTGTTGTGAAATTTTACGAAATATGCGGATTTTACGCACAGCGCTCACTTCAACCCGAGCCGCGAAGATGGTGCACTTTATCAGGTCCCACGTGCACACTTCATTACAGCAGGCGAGAGTTTTTCCTTGCATTCTTCACTTGGTGACTGACATTAGTCCTCCCTGCCAGGAATCATGAATAAAAATATATCCGCATTACCAAGTAGAACTCTATTACCTGCACTGTGAAATCTTCAGAGTGCAGGTTACAACCCACCAGTTATAGCTTCCTGCTCGAACGATATCCGCAATTAACCAGAACAGATTTCCAAAAACTCTTCCCATCTTAATGTCTTGCTCGATCACTGACTCGATGCCACTCAGAAGTTCAGTAAGGAGGCTTGAAGGGTGCTTTAGTGCGTCAGGAACATATGGGCACGTTTAAGTCAGAAGAGCTGCTGCAGGCACATTCTCCACATCTGTCATGGTTTCTTTGCAATCTGTGCACTTGGAAAATTTGTCAGCCTTCTTTCCAACATAGCCAGCAAGATAATTAATAGGCGACCGTAAATTTAGTGGAAGGGTGGCTGTAGCCATGACCGCGGGGATTTTCAGACGGCTCTACAAGTGTTACTGCCTTTAGCAAGCCGTGAAGTTCTTTATTTCTTGTTTGCTTGTCAACTAGAGCTGACTTCTTCTCGATCGTCAGTGTCTCTCCGAGTGCAATCAGCACGGGATCGGCCACACCTGTGCAGTTGTTGCCCCTCACAGCCATCTTCAGTGGTGCATGCAAGCTTAGGAAACGGAATATCTGGGTGAAGTTCGTGACTGTTGGATGGTCTTCGTTGCAACCACATGTTCGAACTATACCAAAGAAGCGCTGAAACAGAAGAAAAACAGCTTATCTTATGTTGAAAATAATTAATCCTAACTGCTATTTCACTGTTGTGTGCACTTGGTTCATACGCAGCTTGAAGCAACATACATATGCAGAACAGTAGAGAGAAAAATATATACACCTCCAGTGGATCCTGGTTCAGCTTCACTGTAAGCACATATGGTACCCCTTGAGTGTGAAGAAGCTCGATGATATTAAGTACGGAAAGCAGAGTGACACGCAGCGACTCAGCTGTCATTTGAGAAGCGAACATTTGAGTGCCGCTATGCTTACACGTCTTCTCTGTGGCATTCAGCAGCTGAAGAATTTCCTTGATCACCTGCAATGTGGAATGGCTGCATGTACTGGTTCTTGCTAACATGTTTGTACACATTATATATATATATATATATATATATATATATATATATATATATATATATATATATATATATATATATATATATATATATATATATATATATATATATATATATATGATGAAAGTCATATCTCATCACTGCATTAATATTCTCATATGTAAAAGAAGCTTAGTTCGTGAACTGACATGGTCCCAAGCGATGAGGCATTTTGTAGGCTATTAAAGAGAGTTGTGGTGTGATGAAATTTCTTACTTGAATCTTTGAAGAGTTCTTTCGAATCCCTTCGGTAGGAGTCACTGCATTTAGGGCATCAAACAAATTATTGAGGAGCAATGTGAAGTTCTCTGTTCTACAAGCTGAGGCCGAATGCTACACTTCTGCTGAAAAGCTGAAATAAAAGGCAAGCAACAAAAGGGTTTACACATATAGTGATGCGGAGCTGCTAGCATGCCCAAAATGAAGAAACAGACTCAATGTTGAAATCAAAGCATTGCACAAACGTACAAAATTTCGGTAGCTAGTTGTGTGCAAAATTTAAGTCAGTACAAAAAGAAAGACTGATATTTACTTGTGCCTCCAGTCTCACATTCATTTTCTGAAGGTTGCTTGGATTGACATGGGAGGCTGCCAGCTTTGGCACAACCTTGAGCTGGTTGTTTCCCTCTGTCGTGTACAGCTGCTTGTAGTCATTGAATTTCACTTTGTGCGTACCGGCCTAAACAGGACAAAAGAAATCACACGTCAAGATGAATTGCGGAAACGACATGTAGTGATATTTGTCGGAAAATCATACAGCTTAAAGCAAGCACCAGTGATTAGAAAGAAAAGTATTTACCATGCCATACGTGTGGGTTAGCAGATGGTTACGAATGCACTTGATTATGTGAGGCACATCACATAAAAATGCAGGAATCGTCCTTGCTCTAGAGATGGATTTGGGATCTTGTTTTTGGCCTTATACAGCTTACCGCAGACACCCAGATGAGTCCACATAGACCGGTTGTTTCCTGCCCCGTCGGGAACAACTGCCACAATTGCTGCTCCATGGCGTAGAACCGATCCAATCAGCATTTTTCCCAGCACACCTAGTGCAGCGGCTCTGGTTGCAAAGCTGGCAACAGGCTGGACCCAGGAATAAAAAATGGGAACAAACATCACAAGTGCATGGTCAGCTAGCTTTGCATCTTCACTAGGTGCTGTACCAACAAAGTCAACAAAGCCATCAAACTTGTACGTGGAGGGATTAAACTCCACACACTGCCGCAGTTTGATTTCGTCGATTAGCAATGTGCCATAATTCATTCTCTCTGCATTGTTGGAGAAGGATGCCTGTATGGCATCAAGCGCCACCTTGTTGAAGCCATATTCACACAGCATTCCTCTTAGAACTCGGTTGAGGCGACTGCAAGTTGGAAGCGCCAGCAGCTGAATGGAGCGGATGAGCTTGTACTCCTCTGGGCTCGCAATTCGCAAAAGGAGGAAGTTCATGACTCATGCGCTGGTATAGCGTATGCCCTGTGGACCTTTGGCTTTCATTATTCTTATTGATGAACGAAAAGTCTCTTGGTGTAGTGGAGGCAGCTTGCCTAGGGTTTCTGTAAGGCTGTCCTCTGGCTCTGTTGCTGCCAACTTTGTCTCTAGGTCTCTTACGTTTTTCAGCAGCTTTGTTCTTCTAAGTTGTCACATTCCGTGTGTGCTGCGGGGATCCACGTTCGACGGCGCGGCGTGGACGGAGACCCGTGACAGCGGCATCATCAATTACCCAGCCATGCTCTTTGAGTGACGACCAGAACAACCGGACCCGCCGCCGCCCCGGGGAAACAGGCTTTGTCCTCCCCAATTTCCGGGCACATTCCAGGACAAGGGAGCTGTCAGCGGGCCAGAGCGCCCGTACCACAGCCGACGCTATGCGATACCGCGAAGACGACATTCTTTCCCTCCCCCCCCCTTTGTCGTGGGCTATCGCCGGGAAGGCACCCACAGCTTCCCAGAAGGGCCGCGACGGACACCTGTCATGGCGGACAGGCAGTACTCGCCAAGAATGTGGAAAGACAGGCGCTAGTGAATTAGCTCCGAAGAGAGAGCCTGTGTATACTCTCACTTGAGAGAGAGTGGTGGCGTTTTTGTTGTTTATTTAGTTTGTATTGTTAACAGACTCTGGGTTCGAGGCTAAGCCCCACCCAAGGGGTGGTCCCCATCTCGCATGTTATTTTGGATTGGAGAATTGATGCTTTGGGCGGGCCACTGGAAATGACCGCCCTTAGTCCTTTGTTAATCAAGTGCTTAAAAGCACATGTAAACGGATGCAGGCCAGTCTGAGCTGGGGCTCCCTGCTTAGCATGTAATGTGATGCTACTTAGGCACTAACCTGCCCGGTCGATGAGTAAAGTAGTGCAAAGTTTGTTCTGTTGTAAAATTATGCTCTGCTGTCATCATCTACAAGCTCGCCTCCTGTTCATCTTCCAAGCCGAACGACACTAGAGGAAGGGTTTGTGAACCATCCTCGAAGAAACGGACGACTATTGAAATTCTACTGCACGGACGCTCAGGACGACATCGTTCGCGAAGAGGGCCTTCAGCGCCGAAGCCCGACGGCGTGCAGCTTCTGCCAGCAACCGCTCGAGCCCAACTCCGGAGCCACTCCATCGCCCCCATGAAGTCGTCGGCACGTAAGCTCGGACGCCCCAGCCTCTGATGTATAATCTTAATCATGTGTAATTATTGAATATACCTGTTTTGTTTAAACTGAGCCATACGGTGTCTCTTTGCCTCTCCGTCCCGTGTGGACCTGCGCATTATGGGGGTCATCACACTGGTGTCAGAAGTGGGGTCTCAAAAGCAAATGTCCTCTGAATGCTGTGACATTCATGACTTCAAAATTGTAATCAAAAGGGAATCACGGGACTGATTGTGGGACTTTTACCCCCATTTGAGAGGCTTGAGGCACTGGAGGGCTTGAAAAAAAAAATGACTGTATCTGAGGGAGCTCCCACTCCACAGCCGTCGCTCGGAGCAAGCATGCTGGCATTAGGAAGCGTCATTCCGACGTTTACGGGAGATAAGACAGGGGTTCCAATCTGCGATTTCTTTTCCATGCTAGAAGAGATTGGGAAAATGGGGGGATGGTCCGATGCTCAAATGCTGGGAATGGCGAGGTGTAAGATGGCAGGAGCTGCTCATGATTTTGCCTGGCGAGACGAAAAAGTAAAATCCACAAAATCATTTGCGGAATTTAAGAAGCTCGCGTTTGAGCATTTCGACACTGAACCACGTCACGTGCGGGTACAGAGGTTCCGTGACGCCGGACAGATGGTAGGGGAGGACGTGCGAACATTTGCGTCGCGGCTTCAGCGCCTAGCACGCGATACGTTAAGCAGGGAGGAGGAAGGAGACCAGTTAAGGAAGAAATACGCGGAGGATATACTTAAAGAGGAAATGACCGCTTTGTTCGTGGCTGGTCTGCAAGACCCCGTGCGCCGGTTCGTGCTCTCGCGCAAGCCGAGCAATTTCGACCAAGCCGTGGAGGCCGCATTGGATGAGGAACAAAATGAGGCGTTAACGACAGCCGCAGCGAGAGTACGCGTCATAGAGAGAGCGGTGCTCAACCCTGAGGTTGCTCTCTTGACAGAGCGGTTAGATCGCTTAGAACAGCTGCTATCTCAGCAGGTAGAATGCCAGGTTGAAGCGCGCGCTCAACAGCGCCCATTCGCTGGAAACCGGAGACCGCCACAAAGCTACAGGCGCGGTATGCGAGATTTTGAAGAAATCGTATGCTTCGCTTGCCAGGGTCGCGGACACATCGCCAGGTTCTGCCAAAACGTGCGCCGTGGGGAGCCACAAAGAGAAGCAGGCGAGACACGCCCTAAGCAAGCCTACCGCGGGGCTCCAGATACCGAGACAAAAAACTAGTTAGTCCTCCCCAGCCTGAGGAGCGTGGGGAGGGAGCAGTAGATGATGAGGTG
Source organism: Amblyomma americanum (assembly GCA_030143305.2). Lineage (NCBI taxonomy): Eukaryota > Metazoa > Arthropoda > Arachnida > Ixodida > Ixodidae > Amblyomma > Amblyomma americanum. The sequence continues at coordinate 71,182 of JARKHS020000503.1, read as the reverse complement.
GTGGTAGTTTGTGTGGCCGACGAGGCATGCCCTGTTGTGCGTTGCAAGTTAAATGGTTGTTGTATGGAATTGTTGATAGATACGGGGTCAAAGGTGACATTGCTTAAGGAGAGCAGTTTTAACACGCTTCGAAGGAAGGGGGACCGCGAGGTGTTGGAAGCGTCTGGTGGTATGGCAACCAAATTTGTAGGCATAACGGGGGATCCTCTTGGAATAAGTGGACTCTACCGGTTACACTTCTCTCTCGGCGGAATTGCATTGGAGCACCCCTGCTACGTATGCCCGGACACGGTGTCTCTGCCAAACGGAGTGTCAGGTATATTAGGGCAGGATTTTTTGAGAAAAGGGAAGGTAGTAGTCTCATTCTCTGAGGAAGAGGTTAATGCGGGCGGCTCAAAAGTTCCGTTTTTGAACAGGAGAGGGGCTGAGATTCGCATTACCGATATTGACACCCGTCAAACAGTGGGATCATTGGAGAAGGTATATTCGCGGGTTGCCGTCCGGCTGGTCGAGGAGGCGGTCGTCCTTCCTTGGTCGGAGCACATTTTGTACGCGTTTGTGCCTTCAGATGTAGAGAGCGGCGCCGTGGGAGTGCTTGAGCCGGTCGACTCTCTCAGCAATGGCCTGAAGGCAGCCGCGTGCCTCGTGACAGTTAATGACGCCCACAGAGTGCCCCTACGGGTGGTTAACTGTAGCCAGCAGCCACTGAGCCTTCCCAAGAACAAAACATTGGCTTTCTTCACCTCTGCGATAGAGCAACGTGAGCCCACCGATACGGTACTCGCAACTGTAGAGCATGCTAGTCCTTCGGCTGCTCCAAAGGTGTCGTTCGATCTTTCTCACGTAAATTCCAGGGAGAGGGAGGCTCTGGCTGGTTTGCTGAACGACTACTCGGAGGTATTCGCCGCGTCCAACCTGGATTTGGGCTGCTGTGGCGTTATAAAGCACAGGATAGAAACCGGCACTTCATCGCCCGTTTACCAGCGTGCGTACAGGATTCCTTACTCCCAACGTGAGGAGATGGAGCGGCAGGTGCAGGACCTGATTGATCGCGGCATTGTCGAACACTCAAAGTCACCCTGGGGAGCACCAGCACTATTGGTGGAAAAGCCAGATGGCTCGTATCGATTGGTAGTGGACTACCGCAAACTAAATGCCGTAACTCGCATCGATCCATACCCCATCCCCAATATACAGGAGACGCTTTCTCAGCTGGGCTCTGCCAGGTACTTCACGGTAGTGGACATGGCGGCGGGATTCTGGCAGATAGCAATGGATCCGGCAGATGCCGAGAAAACGGCATTCAACACGCCCTCAGGGCACTATGAATGGAAAAGAATGCCGATGGGTCTGGCCAACAGCCCTGCTGTCTGGCAGAGAACCGCTGATGTTATCCTGGCAGGTCTTCTGGGGAGGCTGTGCTTCGTGTATATGGATGACATTATCATATACAGTGACAGTTTTGATAACCATTTGCGCGATATTGAGCAGGTTTTGGTGCGACTAAGAGCAGCGGGTCTCAAGCTGAAGCCCTCTAAGTGCCAATTCCTCAAAAACGAGGTGAAATACCTCGGGCACGTTGTTTCAGCTGACGGCGTGCGACCGGACCCTGAGAAACTAAGGTGTGTCTCGGATTTTCCATCCCCGACTAGCGTCCGCCAGGTCCGGCAGTTTCTCGGCCTGATCGGTTACTACCGAAGGCACATAGAGGAGTTCGCCAAGCTCGCTAAGCCGCTCACCGCCTTAACAGCCAAAAATGTCGCCTTTCGCTGGGACGAAAACGCGGAGAATGCTTTTGGGGCCCTGAAAAGGAAGCTAATGAGTGCACCGCTGTTGCGCCACCCGGATTTTAATTTGCCCTTCGTTATGGCCACAGATGCGTCAAAATTCGCAGTGGGTGCCGTGCTATCTCAGGTTATCGAGGGCAAAGAACATCCCGTTGCTTTTGCTAGCCGACAGCTGAGCCCCACAGAGCAAAAGTACGGAGCTACGGAAAGGGAGTGCCTCGCCGTTGTCTGGGCAGTAAAGCACTTCAGATGCTACCTTTACGGCCGCAAATTCAAGCTAGTCACAGACTGCCATCCTCTGAAATGGGTGATGAGTGTCAGGGACCCTAGCTCGCGACTCGCTAGATGGAATCTACACCTGCAGGAATACTGCTTTGAAGTTGAGCACAAGTCAGGAAAGACACATCTGAATGCTGATGCACTCAGCCGCACAGCTGCCGTGGCAGCTATAGATGAGTTTGTCCCCGTAGTCGACCCCGCCGAATTACGCACAGAGCAGTGCAAAGATCCTGACCTGAAGCGAATAATCGAAAGCTTAGAGGGCGCACCGTCTCACCCCGAACAGCTAGGCTATTTCATTGGCAAAGACGGCACCCTGTGTCGGCGCACGAGGCCAACCAGGAAAGGGAGACCAGAGAAAACCGCTTGGGAGAGAGTCGTCATACCTCGGTCGTGGACAGAAAGGGTTCTTCGCGCGTTTCACGATGCGCCATGCGCCGGTCATTTTGGCGTAGCGAAGACACGCAGGCGTGTGGAGCGTTTGTACTTTTGGAGTGGCATGCGACGGGATGTTAGAGACTACTGTGCGAAGTGTCATTCCTGTCTCGAAAGAAAAACACCCAAGGGACGAAGACCAGCTCCAATTCAGCCGTTCCCTGAGGTTTCGGCTCCCTTCGAGCGGACAGGTATGGACATAATGGGCCCATTGCCCACGACCACTTCCGGAAACAAGTACATTTTAGTATTTGTCGATCACCTTTCAAAATACGCGGAAGCGGTAGCACTCCCAGATCAGAAGGCAGACACGGTTGCAAGAGCATTTGTCGAACAGATCGTGCTCCGACATGGACCCCCGAGGCAACTCTTGACAGATCGGGGAACGAACTTCGTGTCGCAGCTAATGAGGAGAGTTTGCGAGCTGCTTAAGATCGCTAAGAAGCAGACAACACCGTACCATCCGGCTTGCAACGGCGCGGTGGAGCGACTGAACCAAACCGTGGCCGGGTTCCTGTCGCATTTTGTTTCGCGCGACCAGCGGGACTGGGATTTGTGGCTCCCGTATGCAATGTTTGCCTACAATTCCGCAGCACACGAGAGCACGGGCGAATCGCCATTCTTTCTTCTCTACGGCCGAGACCCGGACCAGCCTAGTGAAGTGCCAGAGGGCCCCCGTCGTGTCCCATACGCTTCACTGGACGACTATAAGGTTGAGCTAGAATCGCGCTTGCAAGTGGCGAGGGACATCGCAAAGGAGTCCTTAAAGAAAGCGGCGAAGCGCAGGAAGGAGGTGCACGATCGCAGTGCTAGAGACGCGCCGTTTGATGTGGGGGACAGCGTGTACATTGAAAACTGCCAAAGGCAGATTGGGCTAGCTCGTAAGTTCCAGACGAAGTGGAGAGGACCGTGCGAGGTTGTCGAGAAGCTTTCTCCGGTAAACTTCAGAGTCCGAGACGTGAACCGGCGCTTGATAAGGATACACGCAAATCGCCTCAAGTCGGCACCGGTTCAGTATTCACGAAATGAGGAAAGGGAAAGCGCGGATTTTGATGGGGACAGAAGTGAAGCGGAGCGCGCAGATAGTTCGCAAGAAACGCCCTCTCCTGCATTTGTTCGGCAGGCGCCCGAGGTGACGGCCGGAATGCCACCGGATTTACTTCATGCATTGCTAGAAGAAGAAGCGCGCGAGGTTGCCGCGCAGATAACGCCAGGAGAGGCTCCTGCCACGAGCCCTCGCGAGTCCCAAAGCAGACAAAGGGGTACAGACTTACTTAGTATGACTCATGAAGACCGATATCCGCTGCGAAATCGGAAAGCTAAGTCGGACTAATGGCGTAAACAGAGCGGAGTTTTGAACTGGTTAGAATTGTGTAATGCCACAGCTCATAACATTGCTATGTGCTTATGTGTTAAGTTATCGGAGTTGGTAGTTAAACCTTTCTGTCATTAAGTAACACCTTCACAGGAGAGCATGCGGAGCGCATGCAGAACCTGCCCTACTTCCTTTCGTTATCTATATTTTTGTCTGTGCCGTGATCGTGCTAGAAGTGGGAGCTCCTTTGTAACTGTGGTAAATTTATTTCGTCCAGTTTGGACTAGAAAGGAGAGGCTTGGGTGCTGAGTTTCATGTTTATCTGTAAAAGAAGATCAGTGCTGCCCCTGGAGACGCCAGTATTGACAGCGGAGGCATATGGTGTTGTGCAGTGGTGTTGAGTGCAGCGAAAAGTGTTTTGTCGGACGCACTGTGCGAGGCGATTCAGAAAGACAAGGGGAGCTGCGTGGACTCAAATGTTCGGAGAACATTCTTCTGGAGGGTGAGCGAGTGTGACATTCCGTGTGTGCTGCGGGGATCCACGTTCGACGGCGCGGCGTGGACGGAGACCCGTGACAGCGGCATCATCAATTACCCAGCCATGCTCTTTGAGTGACGACCAGAACAACCGGACCCGCCGCCGCCCCGGGGAAACAGGCTTTGTCCTCCCCAATTTCCGGGCACATTCCAGGACAAGGGAGCTGTCAGCGGGCCAGAGCGCCCGTACCACAGCCGACGCTATGCGATACCGCGAAGACGACATTCTTTCCCTCCCCCCCCCTTTGTCGTGGGCTATCGCCGGGAAGGCACCCACAGCTTCCCAGAAGGGCCGCGACGGACACCTGTCATGGCGGACAGGCAGTACTCGCCAAGAATGTGGAAAGACAGGCGCTAGTGAATTAGCTCCGAAGAGAGAGCCTGTGTATACTCTCACTTGAGAGAGAGTGGTGGCGTTTTTGTTGTTTATTTAGTTTGTATTGTTAACAGACTCTGGGTTCGAGGCTAAGCCCCACCCAAGGGGTGGTCCCCATCTCGCATGTTATTTTGGATTGGAGAATTGATGCTTTGGGCGGGCCACTGGAAATGACCGCCCTTAGTCCTTTGTTAATCAAGTGCTTAAAAGCACATGTAAACGGATGCAGGCCAGTCTGAGCTGGGGCTCCCTGCTTAGCATGTAATGTGATGCTACTTAGGCACTAACCTGCCCGGTCGATGAGTAAAGTAGTGCAAAGTTTGTTCTGTTGTAAAATTATGCTCTGCTGTCATCATCTACAAGCTCGCCTCCTGTTCATCTTCCAAGCCGAACGACACTAGAGGAAGGGTTTGTGAACCATCCTCGAAGAAACGGACGACTATTGAAATTCTACTGCACGGACGCTCAGGACGACATCGTTCGCGAAGAGGGCCTTCAGCGCCGAAGCCCGACGGCGTGCAGCTTCTGCCAGCAACCGCTCGAGCCCAACTCCGGAGCCACTCCATCGCCCCCATGAAGTCGTCGGCACGTAAGCTCGGACGCCCCAGCCTCTGATGTATAATCTTAATCATGTGTAATTATTGAATATACCTGTTTTGTTTAAACTGAGCCATACGGTGTCTCTTTGCCTCTCCGTCCCGTGTGGACCTGCGCATTATGGGGGTCATCACAAAGTGCTGCACGTACAACTCTTTTTTGGAAAATGTTCAGCCTCTGTTTCTGCTGCTTCTGCTTGAGCTGTTCTTCAGTCTCTTTCCTTGACAACTTCAAGCCAAGTTTTAGGCAAGGTCTGCGTGGTACATTCTTTGACAGCACTTCACACTGTCTGCTCCTTATTTCACTGGGCAGCTTTCCAGGACATGCATTTTGTAGCCAAGACACACTTCAAGTAGGTCTACGCTTGCCAGGAGCTCAGCCAGCTACAAAACAGTGCCGATGGTTCTTCCTGATCTTAAAACACGACCGCGTGCGCTAACAGTGTCCGACCAGTTTTCTGTCACGACGACACACTTATCAACAGTAAGCATCTTTTGCTCCATTCTGTGCACAAAAACAAATGCTACATAACTGTATCTGCTATCGCTGTCAGATATACTTTGCCAGCGTGGGGACGGTAAAGGAACCTCTTCGAAGTCCTTTAAAGTGGGCTCACCGTCCTTCACAGGTGCATCGAGGTTCAAGGCTGCTTCTTCACAGCCACAATCTGGATTCAATTAGTTTTTCTTTCCAGGTTGTAATTTCCTGCCTGGCAGTTTGCGCTTCTTTTTAGACGGCTTCGACAGGTAAGAAGGCAGGTTAGAAAAAACCTTCGGTACGCATCCTTCGACGAGTCTCCACTTACCCCTCTCGATTTTTGCTTCTTCACCATTAATAACATGGGTGTACGTCTTCAGTATGTCTTTTTCGTGAAAATGAAGATCGCACAAACGTGATTTGTCGGAGAGTTGTCTCTCAACACGGGGAATGGTGCGATCCCAAGCCGCACGGAGATCTCCGTCACGAGGAGCCCTGAAAAAATGCCTCGCTGTCTTTTTGTTTCTGTAACCGCTCGTGCAGCCCGGCACACAGCACGTCAGCATGGCAGACACAGTACCTGAAACTCTGCATGCGAGCGCACATAACACAAAGACAACGATAAGTATCCGCGCCGCGAAAGCACTCTACGACATGCGCGCACAGTACGAGTACAGCAACTGATCGGACCGGCTGAAGCGTGGTACGATTGCAGCGCCACTCAAAGCAGCCAGTGGCGGCGGCGCCGCGAAACCACTCTCAGTTTGGCAACTGAAGTTAGTTCCATTAACGTTGGCATGGGCTGTCTAGGGAGCGACTTCGTGCATATTTTTCAAAACGGCCGCCACGCGAAGGGACGTTGCTCGGCGTATCGCTGCATTCGAGTTCGCGTGCCATGCCGTCGAAGTTGCATTTTCGGAGGCCTACTGTATGCCTCCGATACCAAGACCGGCCATTCGTGACCGGGGAAATCCGATGGAACTGTTCGATGAGTAACAGTTCCTATGGCGGTACCACTTCACGAAGAGCGCGGTGCACCGACTGCTCGCTATGCAGCCCGTGCGGGAAAGCAGCGATAACAGAGGACAGCCAGTGCCTCCCATGCTCCAGCTGCTGATGGCTCTGAGATTTTACGGCGCAAGAACCTTCCAGACGGTAACTGGAGATCTGCTCCCGATCCCGCAGTCGACTGTGTGCCGTCCCGTCGGGAAGATGACCCTCCTTATAGCCAAACATTTGCGACCTCTGCACGTGAACTTTCGGGATGTGTCGCAGTTTGGGAAAGTGATGAGGGATTTCTACGGTGTAGGCGAATTCCCCGGCGTCACCGGGTGCATGGACTGCACTAATGTGCGCATAAAGAGCCCCGGCGGTCCAAATGCGGAGGTATTCCGGAACCGTAAGGGCTACTTCTCCATCAACGTGCAGGTAAGCAATAGTGCCTTCCGGAGAACTGCCGCTTTTTTAGCGTATGCCTTATAATGCACGTCCGCTCTTTCGGCGCGCTATTTACGTGTTCGCGCAAACGTTCACTCGTCTCGAGCGCTACAGCGGCGGATCAGATGTAAAGTCGTATTAGCGCAGCACTTGGCGGGCTCCGCAGTCGCGCTCAAGACCAAGCATTTTCTCTAGAACCCTTTGACCGCTTTAAAATATAGCTTCCTTTGCTCGGCAGAGCGCCACTATTGCACTCTTCATAAAGGTGCTTGTGCATTTATGGCCTTGCTAGCCAATACGTGTTTTCCCCAGTGGCGCACGAGAGAGCAGATTTTTCGGGGGTTGTAGAACTGCGCTTCTTTACACGAATTACCTTAGCGTGGTTGACTGACACAGCAAAAAGGTACACCACTACACAGGGCAGTTTATCATAGGAGCCGCCACGGTGGCTGAGTGGTTATGGCGCTCGGCTGCCAGCCCGAAAGACGCGGGTTCGATCCTGGCCGCGGCGGTCGAATTTCGATGGAGGTGAAATTCTAGAGGCCCGTGTGCTGTGCGATGTCAGTGCACGTAAAAAAACCCCAGGTGGTCGAAATTTCCGGAGCCCTTCACTACGGCGTCCCTCATAGCCTCAGTCGCTTTGGGACGTTAAACCCCCATAAACCAAACCAGTTTATCATAGGCCAAGGAAATACTGTGCTAAGGTTTGCTGTGCTAGTTGTGCTGTTTAGGGTATTATTCATTTGATGCACGCTGTCACCGGCCCACAGATGCAGTTTTATAACATTGTAGCCAGCTAGCCCGAGCCCGTGCACGACAGCCGAATCTTCGACAACTCCCGTGTGTGGGTGCTGTACGAGGAGCGGCAGGTGCCAGGAATGCTGCTGGGCGATGCCGGATACGCCTGCCAGCTATCTCTGATGACACCTCTGGCAGAGCCTGTCCCAGCTAACACACCCCGAGGAAGGTAAGTCGACAAGAAGGCATTGATACCGCCCTACACGAACTTTGCAAACATCCCTGCTGGCTTGCCTACTAAACAACTAATGCACTGTTGAACACAAATCCATATGCAAGTGCATTTTCGCGATTTTGCTGTCATGTGATATGACATTTTTATTAGTGGCAGCCGCAACATGCCCAAGACTCCTCCACTCAGCAAGGTTAATTTACATTCATGAAATAGATTCATGGCTCAAATTAGGACGGTGCTAAGCAGTGTACAGCGATGTGTACAGCCCGAGAATTCATCCATGAGTGCAATGCTGCAACCTTGCTGGCCTCCATCTACACGGTCTGCAACCTCTCAAGGTTGTACATGTGCAGAAGAAAATGCCGCAATTCACTCAGCACCTACACAATGTATACATGGCAGAAGAGTGTCACGAATTTTTACAGTGCAATGTGAAAATTATTTTCCTAGCATAGTCACACCTACATGTACTGTTAAAGACGCTATAAAAGCTTGCATGCATCGCCACTCATGAAGGTGAAGTTGTAATAGTCCCTTATATATGCAGGTATAACAAGGCACATATAAAAACAAGAAACAGTGTGGAACGGGCCTTTGGCGTGTTGAAGCGGCGCTTCCCTTGTCTAGACACGGGGCTACAACACAAGCCTGAGAAAGCAGCCATGATCACCACAGCGTGCGCAGCATTGCACAACTTGGCGTGCCTGCTGCGAGATCCCCAGCATCCACAAAGCCCTTCTGTTCGTTTGTGCAGCTCCACCACTACAAAAAGTGCCGCTCGCCGACCGTACCTGCCGACTGTCGATGGTCAAAGCGACAGCTTGACAGGGATGCAGACACGCGGCCTTCTGATAAAGGGGAGCTTTTTATAGGGCAAAACTGCATGTTTGTTCACACTCAGGCATGATAAGATAAAAATCAGAACAGCAGCTTAAAAGTGTATGAAAAACTCCAAACAGCATCTGAACCTTGAAATAAATGTGAACTTTTATTTTTTGAAGGAAATATATGGTAGGTATGTAGTGTTTGAGATCCCAAAGCAGCAAGGGATATGAGGGACACCGTAGTGAAGGATGACAGATTTATTTCGACCATGCAGGGTTCTTTAACGAGCGCTGACATCGCGCAGTACAGTGGAAGTTCCACGTTTCGGATGCTGTTTGCAGTATTGTGTACTTTTTGAAGCCGCTGTTATGATTTTTTTCCAGTTTTCAATAACTCTAGTTCGAGCTTTCGATTTTGAAGCTTTGCTGGCAGTGGAGTTCATTATGTCGACATGCGTGGTAAAGTGATGCAGGTCACGCTGGTGCAAATTGGCACACTCATGCGATTGACAGAGGCTGTAGCTTTTAACCAATGCTTCAGTTGCACATGTAATATGTACTGTTTGAATTATTCTTATTATTTGCTTGCTTGTTTACCTGTGTGTTGTTTTTGAATGTATTCCCTTCGTGGTTTGATTGCCTTGTTATGTTTAATCACCAGTTTTTCTCCTTAATTAAGGATTTCTTGACTTCTGTGCTTTCACACTTATTATGTTTCGTGTTCACTTCATTGCTTGTTTTCCAGTCACTGTTGGCTGTAACGAGTTGTAGAATGCTGTTGTCGCATGAGGTTTGTTTGACCTAGTCACCTGAGCTGGGAGGTTTTATTCAGGAAACCATGCAGAAACGTCGCATTGCATAAGCCGTTTTTTGCAGATTCCATGCAAGGTTACAGCATTCTTGTTCAAGCCAGTATCTAGGTTGAAACTGATGCTGTGACTATTTCATGCAGTCCTAGGCGTGATTGATGTAGGGACTGTTGCTTGAAAGGCTATATCTTTTTGCTCGTCATGCTGCCAATGATTTTCAAGAGGCACAATTCACTTGTTTTAGGAGCTGCTGCCTCGTTGGCTTCGCTTACACATGCGTAAAAATTGCCTCGATTTGCTGCAGGTGTAACGACGTGATCGTAGGGCAGGGCAGATATGCTGTTAGTGCATTGTTCAACAGTAAAAATGGATACTGACCTGGCTGCTTACGTGCATTTTCTGATTGCTTCAGCAGCTGTGCTGCGAATTCAACAAACTGCTCACTGACAATATGAGACACCTGCACTAAGCTCTTCTGCGGTTTGTTTTGACAAGCTGTGCTAGGAGTAGTTGGTCTTTCCTCTAAAGAGCAGTACAGCGTATTTAGCATACAGCGAGCTAATTGTTGTGATCACAAAGTGCTATTTGAATGCACATCCGAAGGCTCCACACAGTTATACCAGCAGGCGCAAAAATGTCACACAGCAATCCTGCTTGCCACCTGATATGCGATAGCTCGTCTTGCATGCAAAGGAGCAGCAGGGCTGTATGTATGTCACACTGCGCCATGTGCTTAAAAGCATGCATGCATGCAAACAAGGTGCAGTTATATGGACTTGGCACCTGCAATATTTGCGTAAACATTCAGAAAACATTTCATTTTCACCCAATCTGGGGTACCGTTTAATTAAGCACTCTCTCGCACTCTTCGACACTGTTCCAGCTTCATTAGCTTCTCAGCTTGCAAAATTTCCACCTCCAGCTGTTTTTTTTTCAGCTCCAGTGCCTGTACTTGCTCTTCAAACTTTTTTTCTTGCTCCTGGAGCTGTAGCCTGTACATTGCTTCATGGAATGCCTTCTTACGTCCCAGTTCATCAAGAGTACGCTGGTGGTCTTCCTGCATCATCTGCAAGCGGACTGCATGCTCTTCGCGAAGGACAGCAGCTCTGACCTCGTGTTCGTCACAGAACAATTTCTTTAAAGGGTCATCCGCCCTCTAGGAGCCCTACTGTCGCCAGCGGCAACTGCTGCAGCAATGGTGCAGCTGGCATCTGCTCCAGAGGCGACTGAATTGCAAGCAGCATCGGGCTGCACGATGGGCAACGACATGCTGCTGTCGTCTTCAGTTGCCTCTGGGGCTGCTGAAACTGTTACACTTGTTCCAGCAGTGGTGGCACGAGTGGCACTGGGTGCCCCCCAACAGGACTGCTTGGCTCCCATTGGTCGTCTGCAATAAACAAAAGACAAAATATCTGGGATAAAGTACATCCAAAGTTTATGGTTTATGGGGGATTTAACGTCCCAAAGCGACTCAGGCTATGAGGGACGCCGTAGTGAAGGGCTCCGGAAATTTCGACCACCTGGGGTTTTTTTACGTGCACTGACATCGCACAGCACACGGGCCTCTAGAATTTCGCCTCCATCGAAATTCGACCGCCGCGGCCGGGATCGAACCCGCGTCTTTCGGGCCGGCAGCCGAGCGCCATAACCACTCAGCCACCGCGGCGGCTACATCCAAAGTTCTGAAATACTATCCATCTCGTTTGTTAGCTCCACGTATAAGCTACAATGTAATATTGCTTTTTCTCATTACTTCAGATGCCATTCCTACATTAAAAAGCAATTGAAAACTGCTGCGTTATTGTGTTACAGTGTCATTGTTGTAAAAACTATTGCAGCTGTATGCAAAAGGATCACACTTTCTGAAAGGTGCTGTGTTGTAAAGAATGCGTGCACAAATGGCAACTGCAAGTAAATAAAAGGCACAAGAAAAGCTGTAAAAAACATCTTGACTTCACCTCTCTGCACTCTTCTATTTTTTGTTATGGTGCTGCCTGCAAAATTATTGCTCCACAGTTTGCCTGTGTGCAAACGCAATGCCGTCAGTGGTGCTATCTTCAAAAGCCCAGAAGCTGCCCAAGATCATGGGCATGGTGGCACCGCAGTGAACATGTCGAGTAATCCATTCATCTTCTTGCTCCAGGCGCTTGGTCTGCTCATTTCTTGCGATCGTTTCGTGGACGGCACCCGGACAATCAACCGTGCCGCATCAGCACCGCTTGCTCCGCATTGTACCGAGTGCTGCAAAGCCCCGCTGAACGAGCTGGGTCCCGGCGCATTTCTTGGACGGCTGGATCAACTGGTCTACGGCCCCCTCGGAGGCACAGCGGCTTCCACAGCGCCGTCGTCATCACGTGCCTATAAAGGGCGCGATGCGACCGACAGCGGTATTGGGCATGGTGGCACCGCAGTGAACATGTCGAGTAATCAATTCATCTTCTTGCTCCAGGCGCTTGGTCTGCTCATTTCTTGCGATCGTTTCGTGGACGGCACCCGGACGATCAACCGTACCGCATCAGCACCGCTTGCTCCGCATTGTACCGAGTGCTGCAAAGCCCCGCTGAACGAGCTGGGTCCCGGCGCATTTCTTGGACGGCTGAATCAACTGGTCTACGCCCCCCTCGGAGGCACAGCGGCTTCCACAGCGCCGTCGTCATCACGTGCTTATAAAGGGCGCGATGCGACCGACAGCGGCATTGGGCATGGTGGCACCGCAGTGAACATGTCGAGTAATCCATTCATCTTCTTGCTCCAGGTGAGAAAACGGTTTGACAAACGTTACAGAAGTAGCGACATTTTCCTTGTGGCGCTGCCTTGCCCAGGCGAAGTGTATACAATTATTTGTGATAGCATAGTCTCTTTGAGGTACTTGCTGCTGCTTGCTGGGGATGTGGAAAGTAACCCCGGACCTAACATGCAGGAAGTCCTGACTGAAATCCGCAAATTGGCTGGTGAGATAGCTGAAATAAAAAATGACCACAAGGCTATAAACGAATCTCTGGAAGGCATTCATGCGAAACTGGACACGTTGGCTCATCTCGAAGGCAGAATCGCAGGTGTTGAGGAGAAAATGGAGACATTTGAAAACATCATTAGTAGGCTAGCTCTTCAGGTTGATGACCTTGAGAACAGAAGTAGAAGATCAAACTTAATTTTTTACGGAATTACGGAAGAAGAGGACGAGAAAACAGACGACCTGAATTCAAAAATCACAGAAAAAATTAACGGTACCCTTGGTGTTACAATCTCGGGAATCGAGAGAATGCACCGCCTAGGCACCAAAGCTGAAAACAAAACCCGACCAGTTATTCTGAAGTTGCAAAGCTTCAGAGACAAGGCAAACATAATGAAGAATTGTTACAAACTAAAGAATTCCGGTGTTTCGGTTGGCGAAGATTTTTCTTTACGTGTACGTGGCATTCGAAAAAAACTTTGGGATAGCAGCAAAGACAACCAAGATAGGGGTGAAAAAGTATCACTTATGTACGACAAGATTAAAATCAATGAGCAGGTTTATATCTGGGACGACGATAAAGAAGCCAGAGTACCCGTGGCAAAAAACCAGCCATTCAAAGGGGGAAAAAACCGATCAAGCACGTAATACCACCCACCTTAATCATAGTGAACATAATCGCCAGAAGTGTCGTCAACAAAACTACAGAACTTGAAGCATTCATTCTCGAACACTCTCCTGATATTGTCGCAATCACAGAAACATGGCTTTCTCCTGATATTTCAAGTAGTGATGTCTTCCCTCCTGGTTACACTGTCATGCGCAAAGATAGGTGCTCTCGCGGCGGTGGTGTGGCAATCTTGATCAGGGAATACATTTACGTCACACCCATGCCAGAAATCATAGGCGCTGAAGCACTTTGGTGCAAAATCATGGTAGACACATCCGTCTTTTTTTTAGGCACTATGTATCGGCCCCCTAATGCTACCCTAGATATCTTACACGTGCTAGCAAATTATATGGAAAGTCATTTCACCCACAATACTAAGATAATCCTTACGGGAGATTTTAACCTGGCTGGCATAACGTGGGACACGCTTGATAAAAAAAATGCCGATACAGCTCATACAGATGCACTGCTTGATGTAAGCTTTAACTTCGGCCTTAGACAGCTTATCCAGGAACCTACACGTGTTACCGCAGTAAGCAGAAATGTACTCGACTTGATTTTTGTGAGTGATAGCATTGCAAATGACAGAGTTTCATGGGAAGTTGTGGATGGCGTATCAGACCATAGAGCAGCTAAATGCTTCTTGCTGCTGGGCGTGCCATCACCTACGGTAAAGATGAGTGCACGAATTTTCGACTGGACAAACGCCGACGACGTTAGTGTACTGGATTATCTAGATGAATCGTATTCCACCTTTAGTTCTCTCGCCATGAATAGTTCAGCTTCAGTAGACACATTACGGTCAGCGTTTGAAAGAATTATTCAGCACTGCTTATCAGCATATATTCCCACAAAGGTCAAGCCGGTGCATAAGAAAAACCCTTGGATAACAAGAAACATTATACAATTAAAGCGCCAGACTGCAAGACATAGGAAACTGAGGAATAAACTGCCGCTACCCGTCTACACTGATAAATTACGCGAAAAGTCTCATGCACTAAAGGCAGCTATAAAAAAGGCTAAAGATGAGTACATGAAAGTCACCCTAAGTAATTTTATCAAAGTATCTCCTTCCAAGTTTTGGCGGTACCTCAATTCGAATTCACGTCAGGACAGTAATCCACCACCCGCCGAGGCTATCCCGAAGGCTACAGACTTCAATGATCACTTTATATCAGTATTTACGCACGACAATGGAAAAAAAACCTGACCTAGAATATCCTCCGAGAAACACAGCAAAAATAGATGATTTGATCATAAATGAATCGGGCATTCTTTCCCTCTTACTTGAAATAGACCCTAAAAAATCCGGTGGTCCCGACAACATACCAAACGCATTTCTTAAGCGTTACGCGGAATGGATGTCAAAGTTCTTGCTGATTATTTTTGAAAAATCACTGCAAACAGGCGAAATCCCGGAGAAATGGAAAATTGCCAAGGTCATTCCTATACATACATCGTGCAACATTACCAACGCATCCAATTATCGACCAATCTCGCTAACTTGTACAACATGCAAAATCCTCGAACATTTAATTCTTAAACATATCCTATCATTTCTAGAAAAAAATAACATAATTGTGCCTAACCAGCATGGCTTTAGAAAAGGTTTGTCTACGACTACTCAATTAATAGAGACAATTCACGACCTAGCGTTTACAATAGACAAATGTAGCCTAAAAGACATGATATTCTTAGACTTTTCGAAAGCGTTCGATCGGGTCTCCCACCCTAAGCTCCTCCAAAAACTTTTCCATTATCTCGGTGACAATAATATTACCAAATGGCTGAAAGGCTACCTTACAGGCCGGCGCCAATATGTACACTTTAAAGGGCACTCTTCAGATTGCGGCGATATGATGTCTGGCGTGCCACAAGGCTCCGTTCTGGCCCCTGTCCTCTTTCTTCTTTTTATCAACGACCTGCATAATAGTACTAACATAACAGTAAGAATGTTTGCAGACGACTGCATCATTTACAAAGAAATAACCTGCCATGCAGACCAAGCAATTCTAAATAGTGCCCTTGAAAGCATAGCACAATGGTGTGAAACATGGCAGATGACGATTAATGTAGAAAAAAACGGTTTGCATGACAGTAACAAATAAGAGAGCGGCAATAAATCTCCCTTATTATCTACAAGGACAGATGTTAAGGAAAGTAGAAGAATATAAATATTTAGGAGTAATAATTTCCTCGGATCTTAAATGGAACAAGCAGGTAGCCTATATTACTAATAAAGCACTGGCAGCTCTCTACTCGATTAAACGATCGCTTAAATCCGCATCAGTCGACACTAAGCTCTTAGCATACACTTCACTTGTTCGCTCCATAATGGACTATGGAATAATATGTTGGCTCCCCTTCCGCAAACAATACATAGAAAGATTAGAGGGCGTACAACGAAAAGCGGTCAGATTTATTTTTAACAAATATCGCCGTCATGACTCCCCTACACAGCTCTTAAGACAAGCCGACCTTCCCACTATACATAACCGAGCCAGACTACTGCGCCTCAAGTTTCTTTTCCTTCTGCTTAATGGCGGTATGAAAATCGATACGAGTAAGTACTTAATAAAGTCAAACACGCGCACTACCAGAACAAAACACCAACAGCACTTAACCGAGTACAGATTTCACAACGATATATTCAGGTACTCTTTCTTCCCACAAGCAATCCGTGAGTGGAATAGTCTGCCTTGCGATGCTGTCAACTGCGCATCACTCAAAGAATTCATCGCCAACATATCACGCTTTATTTTGCAATAACGACTACGATGCTGGTGCGCTAACTCTTGCCCTCTTTTTTCCTTGCTGACGATGACATCGCGACTTTCTTATCTGACTCTCGCTTATTATATTTTTTTAACCATGTTGCTCGTTTCTCATCACAGTATCAATCTTCAGCAGCTATTGTTTCATTTCTTGCTCCTTAAAAACTTGCCTTTTTTTTACCGTGCCGAAGTCCTCAAATATGCTACTTGCTCCTGTTTTGCTATTTTGTTTTACCTTTTGTATAATGCATATTGCCTTGTTGGACTACGATCGCCTTTGTGTTGGCACTTACTTGACCTGCGTTATTTTAGTGTATGTGATGTCCCACTCCTGCGACGGCCTCAAATGTGAGGCCAGCAGTATGTTCAAATAAATAAATAAATAATATACAAGCTAAACAGCACCCTACTATATTATAACAGGAAGGAGCACAGCATTTTGAAGACAAAACAGATCAGTTACTTACTGTGCAGTAATATCCGTGCATACGAAACTAAAACATGCTCGAAAGAGCGACCGGGTTATGGCTTTGAGTATTGCAAACAGACAAGCTGCAGTAATTATTCGGGACAAGAGATCCGCTACCTTACCTGATGATCATTGCGTCATGCAAGCATTATCAAGGCATGGTATACATTTCAAGGAACTGCACACAAAAAAATTGGTTTAAAGCTCACAGTTGAGAAACTGATGCAAGAATGCCTAAACCAGACGCAAACACAGGAACCAGCCATATGTGAGAATGCTGCTACAAGTGCAGTTAAGGCTGTAGCGTTGTCAACACATGCCAAGTACCACACCACTCAAGCTTACTCCCCACCGCCTGGCACAAAAAAGTAACACTGACATGCACATATAGTGCCTAGGCAAACATGTCCTCGATGTACAGGCGTTGCTTGGAGCAGCCTTCCCTTGCAATTGCCACTGAAAAGCCTTTCTATATTTGAAGAGGCACTTGCAGTCCCACGCACTGCGCCTTTACAGAGTGTTGTTTTAAATTGTGCTCTATTATTTAATACCCGTGAGAGATTCAATCCTTTCTGTCCTGCACAGCATCCTAGGATTATTCCAGTACATTACTGATGCAAAACACCCTACCTGTGAAGTCTAACTCCGTGTCACCTGCACCGTCGATCATAGGCTGAAGCAGCGTCACGACGGGGAGTGTGTTGACGGGGGGCAGGTCACTTGCCCCATCACTGTCGAATTCATTGTTTATCCTGATGGCCATGTGCCCCGCCACTCCTCCCACCTGCTCGGTGCGAGGATCCATAGGAGCCAGTGCTGGCCCTCCCCCTGGAAGAGAATAGTGATTTAGCACACAGTGAAGCCAGCTTTTAAAAACAAAGTATTTCAGTCACAAAATATCCTCCATATCTTTTCCTTCCTGGTGTTGATTGGAAACCAGCTTTCATAAATTGCTCCCATACAAAAAATTGTAGGACACACCAGCCTGTGTTTTCGTGCGTACTCAAAAGGCTGGTTGCTCCCTGCACATGACTCTGCTAGAGCACTGTTCACACAAACACAGGTTGCTTGTACTGTCCTCGCCAAAAGCAACAAGGGCTATCATTGCCACTTCTCATGCCATCAGGATACCCAGAAGGGCATAACTAAGGAGCACGCTCACGTCACGCTGGTTATCCTGGTAACTGGCGACCGCGGCGTCACCGCTTCCCGCCAGCCCGCTTTTTCCGCGGTCACGGCAGCCTGGTTACTTCTGGCATTAATGGTTCATGAAATCAAGACGGAAGGAGCAAAAGCAAGCCGCACATTTCGCGGAAAACGCGACTGATTTCAATTTTATCTGCGTTCCCTAGTGCTCCATAAAAACGCATTCCAGCACTTGCCGTTTACGACCGGATTCACGCTCAGCACGCTGAACTGTCACGCGTTAATTAACGAATACTGATGATGCAGGCGAACAAAATGTAAACACGGCCCAAATGCGCCAATCGCATGCGATATAGTCCGCTTACCGGTCTTGTGGCGCTCCTTTTTTTGCTTGGCGTCCACCTCTTTCCACTTCTGTTTCATATTCGCCGAGCACTGCTTGAGCTGGAGGTGGTCGCGCCGCGTGACACCGTGGTGCAAGTTGAACATCTTCGCCACCTCTTTCCAGACTTCATTTTTTTTTCGCCAAAGTAGCGACATCAGTTTTCTTGCATTCAAGAAATATTGCATGTTCTTTCACCAGTGACGTCCCCGGCAACTTTTCGTCTGCTGTGAATCGCGCTACCGCCCTGCGTTGCGGAGACGCATTGTCCAGCGACGACAATGGCAGTTGGGACGGCTGGGACAAAGGCAGCTGGGACGGCTGGGACATCTTTCGCGACCGCATGCAATAACACTAGCAACACGACGATAACGGTGTGGGTAGAGTGGACGGCCTGTTTGGCTGCCGTTTGGCTTGGCTAATCACATGTGATCCAAGTTGCCAACCGAAGACATCATTTGTGCCATGAATGCTGAAAACACTGATTTGCAGCGCCCGTCGGAAGCATTTTTCTCCAAAACGCGGTCATATTACTTATGTGTCAGCTAATATTCGTCGAATTATACACTTTTTTTGCCGTGTAACACGCTTTCTGAAAATAAATCAGCTGTTAATCTCGATCACAGACGCTCAATGTTTAGGTTTAGGTTTATGGGGGTTTAACGTCCCAAAGCGACTCAGGCTATGAGAGACGCCGTAGTGAAGGGCTGCAGAAATTTCGACCACCTGGGGTTCTTTAACGTGCACTGACATCGCACAGCACACGGGCCTCTAGAATTTCGCCTCCATCGAAATTCGACCGCCGCGGCCGGGATCGAACCCGCGTCTTTCGGGCCGGCAGCCGAGCGCCGTAACCACTCAGCCACCGCGGCGGCTTGCTTAATGTGCTCTTGCGTCGAAGCACGCCCTCGACTTGCCGAAGCAAGCCGGCGTGAACGTCTATGAAACGCGCAGGCCGACTCGGGCGTTTTGAAGTGAGTCGGCTACTACGCACGGACTTCGCCAAAATAAAGTGAGGTCGGAGCCACGTTAGATCTCTGCATTCGGCGGTAAATGTGTCTGATATCTTGCGCAGGCTGTCACACCGTCCCAGTATCTCGCGCTCGAGTTCGGATCCATAAGTAAGGAAACGTCACTGATAAGTGTTCCCTTCTGCGCCGTCGAAGTGACGGCGAAGCATCGCTGGGTCAGCTGGACGTTCATATGGTTGTTGTAACCATGCAAACGGCGCTGCCAGCCTTGGCATGAACGAGTTACAGAGAACAGGTAACCATGGAGTGTATACTTCCGCCACGTGCTAAGACAGACTGTTTTGACTGGTCGCACTAAATGTCGTCATTGGGAGAGTGAAATGGGAATGAGAAGCTGCGCAAAAATCGAGTTGAGGGCAGCATTTTGTTTTCTTGCATTTTGAAATTTCTTCATTGAATAACTCCCGTTCCTGTGCATCGATTCTCGTAATTATTTTTGAGTCAGCATTTGTGTGACATAAAGAATCCATCTGAAGCCTAACCGGCATCCGTTCAAGCGGTGTTTTGCAGCCCCTTTGGTTTACAAGAACCGATGCACAGGAACGGGAGTTATTCAATGAAGAAAAATCGCCACTCTATGGTGACACCGTCAGCGCCACGAATTTGTTTTTGCGAGCTAATTAAAATATTAAAAAATTGTCTGTGGTTTAGCTCTGGTTAACCCAAGTCGAATTGCGAAATATTCGTTTCCTCGGCACGTCGTCTACGCAGCGTCTCATTCCGACGCTCTCGAGAATTCAAAGCGGTCTCTTCTGCAGTTGAAGAGTCACTAAGGCAGGTGTCACTTCTAGCCGCATCTGCGTTACGACGCTTCTCGAGTCTTGCGGCGCGTTCTTCTGGCGTCTCTTGAGCGCGTTGTCTCTTGCTCGCTTCGTTCTGTCGTTGTTGCGTCTCTTTCGCGCTCTCCAAAACGACTGCAATATGCACGCCGTTTAGCTAAACGTTGTTCCCGCTCTTCATCCGTTTCTTCCGCACGCCGCCGCTTCTTAGCTGCAGCACATCGTTGCAGCTTCACCTTATACACATCATCCGACATACCGTGGAGGATTCGCTGGGACGACTGCGACGAGCCGAGTTGGGGGGCCGCTTTTGCACAGCTGGCATGACGTCACGTACAGCGAGCGCCCCTTACGGCACCGGCGCGCAGCTGCAGCAAGGAGGATTCGCTGGGACGATCGCGACGAGCCGAGTTGGGGCCCCGCTTTTCCACAGTTGGTATGATGTCACACATAGGTCACGCTAAAGGTAAATGGTGGATTCTCCGGGACGACGGCCAAGAGCGGAAACCTCAAGCGGGATTGCTTTCGCAATAAAACTACTGTATGACGGGTACGGCCGATGCTAATAACATTACTATAACTCATGCTATGCAACCAACAGGCAAAACAATGCAATGAAAATGTGTTTAGGGGTGCCTTTAAGGAGGGGAGGATGTGGGATACACTGGTATCCTCCCTCGTCCCCCGCGCCAACGGCGATCGTGACTTCCACGTGCGCGCTGGCCACCGGGAATGTGGAGAAAAGGCACCCCTGCGACTCTGCTCATTTCCGCCCAAGCACTGACGTGATGTCACGACAGCGCGATGCCTTCTGCTGAGAGGGTTGCATGCCTGAGCATGACGGCAACGATTTGCTGCTAGGGAGACAATGTCCGACGGGATAAAGGGGGAACTCGTGGCGGGAAACGGCCTCCCTCGCTGCCTGGACCTGACCTGACGGCCCCGAGGAAACCTTTCGCTGTCCGCCGGCCCCCGAACCCAATGTCGGTCGACGTCAACGACTTGGTGAGCTACTGGACATCTATTTTACGGATAGAACATTCTTCCGCAGTGTGCTTTGCCTCGCGTTAGGATAATAAACTATTTCCTAGCTTGCCCTGCCGTTGCCTATTTCGTCCGGACCTGTCGTAGCTGCGACTCTGCGCCACGGGTTGGGGAAACGTGTTGCGTACTTGAATAACGCCTGCGTGTAGCTGGCACGGAAGCTCGCCTTCCCCGGCCGGCTGGACGCAGGGTGACTCCATAAGTTCACGAAAAGTGCTCACAATATTTTTAAAAATTCGAGCTTCTACGCCTTGGGCCGACCATCGGTGCCAGGCTTTCACCCGAATCCGCGCGCAGCGCGTCACGCTGCGCTCGTCCTGCGTCGGCTTTACTTTCGAGCCGCCAACTTTAATTGCGAGCGCCCTTGTGCACCCGTCCGTTTTTTGTGGCAAAAAAGTATGGCCCTCTGCAAACGTGGGAAGCCTCCTCATGGCCGCCTGCTGCACCGTGCAACGGTGCCGTTAAAGGAATCATAATCAGTTGGTCCCAAAGCCTCGAACAGTCTTCGATGGGCCCGACGCGCCACCTTGTCTTCGCCCCTCGTGACTCCCCGCACTGGGGTTAAAATATTTAATTTGCAACGGCTGCTCACGGCGGAAGGGGGGAAACGACCAACCGGTGTATAACCTAACCTTGCTCCCCGGACAAAGCGATGCCTCGGCAACAATTTGTTGGCGTGTACAGCAGTTTACCTTGTGCCGGAGCAGTGCGTGCTACTTCGTGCCTCCGTGTGCG
Source organism: Amblyomma americanum (assembly GCA_030143305.2). NCBI lineage: Eukaryota > Metazoa > Arthropoda > Arachnida > Ixodida > Ixodidae > Amblyomma > Amblyomma americanum. The sequence goes on along the minus strand of JARKHS020000503.1, from coordinate 49,353 downwards.
CCCCGCTGACAGCCAGCGTACGGGGACGTACTGCGTAGTCGGTCTCTTTTTTTTTATCAACACTTCAGTGCTGTACTAGCGACGCAGATGGAGGCTGCTGCACAGCAAAAGATCGGGCGATGCGACGTTGTAGGTTGTCGTAACAGCCGTGCCGAATCGCAGCAGGGCAGTAGCAGTGCCGGTGGGGTGGTGTACCATAAAGTACCGAGACATGAGCCACAGCGGACCCCTTGGTTGCGTGCTATGCCGCTACGAAAGGTGAAAGACACAGTATCGCTGTAGTGTGTTCGCTGCATTTTCTCCCCGAATACTACGTTATAAATCAATTCTTGAGTGCGTCTTTCCGGATTCCATGAATGCGCCGCAAACTGACCCATGGCGCGGTTCCATCAGTACTTCCGGCAATAAGTGGACAACAGCACTCGGTGCAGCGCGACGACAGCAGTTCTGTGATTATTGCACTTCTAAGCCCGAAAGTAAAATAAGGAGCGTCAAAACTCCAGCCCTCCGAATACTTGACTTATCGACTAGGTTTCCTGTAGCTGCTATGTACAATCGAGCCCACTTATAATGCTTATAAATGATGGTCACAGGGCACGCGTTCGTTATATCCGAAGTTAATAGTACGTGAGATTCCCCTATAACAGCGAAAAATGCAAAGTCAGGCAAAGGTGGCGTTTATTTTTCGAAATATGCGTTAAGCACGTCTGCTTTTGTTATGGTGAGAACGTTTTCAATGTTCTCCACTGTGATCAAGTGCTATTCGTCGAAATTATTTCTGCCAACGAGCAGTTTAGGGACGTAGTTTACTAATTACGGTATGGGTGTTCATGACAACTGGTAGTAGGTCGACCTCCGCTATCCAATATACTCGGCAAAACTTGCAGTGAGGAAGCTCGTGCAACGAACGCGCGCGAAGGACGTATTTCGGCAGGAGCGCAGAAGTTGGAGAACCGAATGGAGAACGCATGCCACGTGACCGTTTGGGCCAGGAAGCCATACGATGTGATTGGCAGTCATAGTTATCATAAAACTTCCACTGGTTAATTACCGACCGCGCGTGCACTTGTTCCGCTTTAAACGCTGACAAACTTTCGCGCGCACCACGCTCCTGTTTTCACTTCGACCAACCAGCATTGGTGCATAAGTGCCGACTGACACTGCAGCCAGTCGATGCGCGCTTGTCCGGAGGTTTCAATGTATACTTTTTATCGCTTTTTTGTGTTCGACATGTGGTTTTATAAGAGGACGGGCGCTTCACGGAAGCTAGAAAACGCTTTCCGGTATCTCTGCACGCCGACGGGAAGCGCGCATTTTTCGGCTGCGAGGCCGAATATGCGGCGTCTCCTTGCTTGCTCTAACCAAGTTGTACTGTCACGGTCGTTCGTTGATCTGAGACGCAGTGGCATTGCTTGAATACATATTTTAAATGACAGTTGTTCCCAACCTTGTTCGTAATAAACGAGCTTTCGTTATAACTGTATTTGTTTCATTCATATAATTTTTCACAAAGCGCACTTTGATATATATTTGCTCCCCAAGGCCCACAGTGAGGAGTGCACGTAGCAAGTTTTAATAAGTTTATGGCCATGAGTGCCGAGCCAACTGCGTTATCAGCTAAATGAGATGGTGTCAGTAAGCTTAGTTTGTCTGCATCGTGAACAAACCTCACGTTTCTTGGCTTTTTATCCTCGTTGAGTGACCTGGAGAATAGCTTTTTTCTGGTCTGTAATAATCTGTAGAGTGCCCAGAAAGCCACACTACAGAACAATTTTTTCTGCACAAATATTCCTATTAGCCATAAAATTTGCAATGACACACACAGTTTAACGTGTCATTAAAACTGAGCTCATTCGGCTTTCAGGCCGTGTTGACACAAGAGATGAGGGAGCTGGAACATCTTTTGAAGGACAAGACGTAAGCTATACCAGACATTGCCATCTATGTGCTCTTCTGAAGCTGTGCGCTAACTTGGTGCAATGCACATATTACTGCAATTTTACATACGGGCTCCTCTGCTTTCCAGGCCAACGTTAAGGCGACAAGAGATGATGGAGCTGGTAAATCTTCCGGGGGACATGAAGAGGTAAGCTGTACCATGCATCATCTGTTTGTGCTAGTTAAATAATGTGCCATGCATCATCAAATAAATAATGCACAGTATGCTGCATATTTATATCTTAGCTCCGGTAGTTTCCAGGCTAACACTGACACAAGTGATAACGCAGTGAGCATACCTTCCAAAGAAGATGCCGAGGTAAGCTTTTACGAGGCGCCATCATTCAACCTCTTGCATTTGACAAGTCGTATATTCTGCATCTGAAAATTCCGCATGCCAGAAATGCAGCTGAAGAGCCATGTCATAGACTTAGGCCTCTCCAATTGCTGCCAGAACTTCAGGAATGGAGACAGATGCTCCTCAGGGAACAGCTGTACAAGCATCAAGCCGCAGCATTTTGCACGAAGTAGGTGTGCAGGTTCGTTTGCCTGGCCGAAATGCAGGTGAGCTGGAGCATGTCACCGGATTTATGCTGCGTTTTACCATCTAAGCGCATAGGAGATCTGTTTCGGCATTTCAACAGGCCTGATCAAAAGTTGAGGAAAGAAGGAACGAAGTGGTGGGTGGTAGAGGTAAAGCAGGGTAACTGGATGCATACGTGGACATGTGTAGGCATACATTGCAAAACTACACTTCGAAAGTAATTGAATACATAACTAACTACTCTCCCAAGATCACGAAAATATGACTTCATTAGCAGTTACTGCTCACAAAAAATAATAGCATTGCAGTTGCCTCACAGAAAAGTGGTGCAATTATTTAAATATAAAAAATTTCAGGCTCAGGAAGAAATACTACCGGGGTCGAAAGTAACTGACCCCGCCTCTAGGTTCCGAATCGTTCCATATCCCATGCCGGCGCCACCTGATGATGCATTCCTGGTGTAAAAACTGGCGGAGCGGATCGGCGTCTGTCACTTTTGACCCTGACAGTATAATGGTGATGGCTTCCATCAGAATTTCAGGTTCTTAAATCATAATACCGCAAGCGTAACAGAGTTTCAAAATGGCCGTAAATATTCTGCCCTGGTGTGCTGGCACAAACAGGAGCAGTACTTCAAGAAAAGTAATTTGAAAAGAAATAATTACTTTTGGGGTGAAATTACTGGCCCCCAGACAATGCATTACTTTTTTAAATTACCAAATTAGAAGGTTAAATAAAAAGTGCGTAAATGCAGTAATTTATTAAGTCTTACAGTAATTAATTCCTGGTATGTCTGAGTGGGAGCTAGCCTTCTGTTATCGCCGGTGCTTAGGCAGAAAAATAATTTTGACTGATTAAAATTCAATGATTATATTATTGTGCACTGCCAGTCTAATATGTTGCAGTAGTTAGAACTGCGATACCATTTTATAAGGCATTTGTTGCACAGATATTAGGCAGTGTTTCCTGCGGTGCTTAATTATTTTTCCTGTATTTCAGTGGTTCATCATCATCATCATCATCATTTATTAACCCTTAAGGGTCCCGTCAGGGACATTACATAAGGGGGGGGGGGTGGTACAGGGGTGTTCAGCCGTCAGACATGAATATAAATAGAATGAATATAAATATAGAAGGAATATAAAAATACAGAAAAATATAGAAAATATAGAATAGAAAAAAAAAGTAGAACAAGACGAAAAAAGACAGAAGTAACAAATTCAAATAATCACGTCATGACAGAGTGTAGCAGAAATATAAACAAAAACAAATTGCAACTTTGGAAGTAGCACAGGATGGTCAGTTAGCAGCGCTTGGAAGCTGGCATTGGGTGCAGGAAAAAATTATTTGTCGTTGAGATGGTCGATTAGGAGCTGTCTGAATCTGGAAGGATTAGTCTCAATGATAATGCGTTCGGGGAGGTTATTCCAGCTTTCTATAGCACTGGGAAGGAAAGATTTATTGAAATAATTGGTGGAGCCGTGCAAACGCTGTATGCTTAAGGAGTTAAATAAACGACTGATGATCGTACCGGAGCTCGTAGAAGGTTTTCTCGAAGTGCTGGAAAGTTAAAGTACAGTTTGTGAAAAAGACAAAGAATTGAAGTTTTCCTGCGAAAGGCTAATGACTTGATGCCGAGAGATGATTTCAACGCTGTGATGCTGAGCTGAGATTTATACTGTGAGGTGATGAAGCGTGCTGCCCGATTCTGGATGGCTTCGAGTGAATCTATCAAGTAGGCTTGGTGAAGATTCCATATTGTTGAGGCGTATTCTAGTTTAGTTCGAATGTACGTTTCATATGCTAGTTGTCTGGTGGCTGCTGTGGACATGGAAAGTGATCGCCTGATGAATCCGAGTGATCTGGAGGCACTAGCACATAGTTTCGTGATGTGATTAGCCCAGGTTAGGTTGGTTGTTATCTCGATGCCGAGGTACCGGTATGAATTTGTTTGAGACAGCGCTATGGAGTTCAGGGAGTACGAAAAATGAAGAATCGAACGTTTACGTGAGATGTGCATGAACTTACATTTAGAAACGTTGAGCTGCATTAGCCAGTCGGAACACCATTTCTGAATTCGGCTTAGGTCATCCTGTAATAATTCCTGATCACTGCTATTGTTGATGCGGCGATAAATGACGCAGTCATCCGCAAAGAGAGGGACAGATGATAAAATACCAGATGGCAAATCGTTGATGAAGATTAAAAAGAGTAATGGAGCAAGAACCGATCCTTGGGGAACCCCGGAGATTACTCTAGTAGTTTGAGATGCATGACTGGCGATGACGGTGAATTGCAAGCGGTTGGTTAAGAAACAGTGGATCCAGGATAAGACAAGCGGGTCAAGTGACAGAGCTGAGAGTTTGGAAAAGAGACGCTGGTGAGGGACGCGATCGAATGCCTTGGCGAAATCTAAATAAATTATATCGGTTTGGAAGGCGGAGTCTAGATTTAGGTGAAGATCAGTTGTAAGTTCGAACAGCTGAGTTTCGCACGAAAAACCTGCCCTGAAACCATGCTGATTGGGAAAGAAGAAACGGTTGTGGTCAAGGTGAGATGCGATGTGCGAGTATATTATATGTTCGAAAAGTTTACAAGAGATACATGTCAGTGAAATTGGTCGATAATTTGAGGGGTCGGAGCGATCTGCAGCTTTGAAAACTGGGACAACTTTGCTTAATTTCCAGTCGTCTGGAATCTGACTAGTATTAAGAGACTGGGCAAAAATGAGTTGTAAGATTTGGCTCGTGAAATATTTAGTTGCTTTAAAAATCTTAGCAGGGAGGTTGTCTGGTCCAGGGGAAGTGGATATCTTTAGATTATCTATGAGTTTTAAAATTCCCTCTGCTGTGATGGTAACAGGTGGCATAGGTGCATAGTTTAGACTTGGCACGGAAACAATGCTTGCTGTTGGCTCCTGGGTAAATACGGACGTGAAATAGGAATTCATGACGTCGGAGCGCTCGGAAATTGGAACATCGGAGCCGTCTCGTGCCTTCAGGGAAATATTGTGCGAACTGTTTTTATTGGGCGTGAGCAAGTTCCAAAACTTCTTGGGGTTTACCCGCATTATCTCAATGAGATCGTGACAGTAGAATTTTCGTTTTGAAGATCGTAATAACTGCGTGTATTCGTGCAGACTTGCAAGGTATTTGTCCCACTTCCTAGCGCATCCTGATTTCTTTGCGTTACGGAATAGGCGTTTTTTCTTTCGCGACAACTTCCTCAGCGCATTTGAGTACCATGGTTTATTGGCATCCCCACGAATGCAGATGAGCGGGACGTAAGCTTCTATAAGCGATAACATTTTCTCTTTAAATAGACACCAGTTGTTATTCACGGATCTGCTATGTATGGAAATTTGAAACGTCTGAAGAAATTCTTCAAGGTGGGAGTTAATGCTTGGGAAATCGGCCTTAGAATAATCACGGATGTATTTAACAGACGGTTGGCGTATAGGAATTTCAATGGACAGGTTGAAAGTTATGATACAGTGATCACTTAGACCACTAGTACACGAAAGCGATTGAACTAATTCTGGATTGGATACAAGGACGAGGTCTAGTATGTTTGAGCCTCGAGTTGGTGCACACACTGTTTGGGTAAGGTTAAACGTAAGGACCAGATCCAAGAAATATTTTGATGGACGAGATGACGCAGTCAAGTTATCCCAATCGATGTCTGGAAAATTGAAGTCGCCACAGAGTATGAAGTTGGCATGAGAGAATCTAGACTGCAAATCTTCAAGAACAGAGTGAAGGTCGCTTATGAAAGAAGGATCCGTGTCGGGGGCTCGATAGCATGCAATTAGAATGTTGGTGCAAGAGGGAAAATTAAATTTGATGCAGAGTATTTCGCTATGGCAATTGATATCAACTGGGGTAGAAGAAAGGCTTGTTTTCACCAGAGCGAGAATGCCGCCTCCCCGACGACCAACTCTGTCTCGCCGGTAGGAGTGAAATGATTGATTGTCGTGCAAAAGTTCGATATCATCTATATCGGATGTTAGCCAGGATTCAGTGAATAATGCGATGTCAGTGCTGTGGTCGTCGAGAAGCGCCTCAACCGATTCTTTTTTGGGCAGGTAACTCCGAATATTTGTCAGCAAAAGCGAAACATTATTGTAGGTATCGATTGAGCGATTGCGCTGTGAAGGATTGGAATGAGGCGATTGTGGGGGTCTCGGTGTTTTCAGTAATCGCTATGGTTTTAGTTCGACAACGGAATCCGTATCTGCATTATAAGTGAAAACCTTTTTGCCAATCAGCAGCTTGTCAAAACGAATCTTGAAAGAGGCGTTGTTCTGTTGACCATAAGTGAAAAGTTTCTTTCTAGCCACGCGTACCTTGGCTGAATAATCCTCGCGGATAGAAAACGATGTATCCTTCAGCTTCGGACCAGCAAGCAATATCCCTGATTTGTCTTTGAAATGCGTTAGCTTTACAATGATTGGGCGGTTTTTGCCTACCTCGAATCGACCCAATCGATGCGCACGTTCGATCTGATGATTTTCAATTGAAATGTCAAGCTTGTCCGAGCAGAAAGAAACAACGCGTTCTTCAGATTGTGCCCAAGTTTCACCGAGATCGTCTGTGATTCCAAAGAACAATAAGTTCGAGCGGCGTAAGCGATTTTCGGCGTCATCGTACTTGGTCGTCAGCAGTTTGACGTCAGAAGAAAGTTTAGTCAAGTCCGGGGTAGCTTTAGATGCGGCATCATTTTCAGGGTTGTTTTCAACAATTTTTTCGAGTACTTCGACGCGTGATGAAAGACGACGCACAGAGTCTTCAGTGGTTGTTTGTGTCGACCTGATCAAGGCGAGCTCAGAAAGTATAGTGTTCTGGCTCGATTCTATGCGTAATATGGCCTGTGAGATAGATTCGAGGGTCGGAGGGGCATCGTTTTCGGTAGGGCCTGGGTTTAGTTCGATATCTCCAGATAAAATGAGCAAAAGAGAAGCAAAATGGGCGTGAAGACAAAAGGAGGAGGCAATACATAACAATCTATGGCAAAAGACAATGGCGTCTTTGGCGTCTTTGGGGCACGACACCGCTAGCAGGAAGCGATCACTAGTGCGAAAACATGTGGCACAGGGTAGGTAACTAACCTGCAGTAGAAGGAAAGGCGTCTGCATGACCGGTTGATATGCGGTGTCGTGCCCCAAATGGCTCCAGCGGCGCAGCGGCTTTTGTAGTCGGGGAACTTCCGCGCTGGTACTGGCACCACGTTGCCAGATGATGATCCTGTTCACCGCCGGAAGCAACGGATGCAGGTGAAGTTCGTCGTCTGCGTGGTAGCTCGTAGACTCAACTGGCAGCCAGGCGGATTCTTCGGCGCCGCGCACAGCAGAGGGTCGCAAACGGAAAACGTTGAAAGGTGTGGTGGGGATGGTCCAGGATAAGATAGCCTGCAGTAGAAGGAAAGGCGTCTGCATGACCGGTTGATATGCGGTGTCGTGCCCCAAATGGCTCCAGCGGCGCAGCGGCTTTTGTAGTCGGGGAAGGAGACCATATGCTGTGGAATCTGGTGTCTCCCAAGGATCTGGGCTGGGACCAACATTATTTTTAAACACATAAATGATATTGCATCCAGCATTACATCATCAATTAGATTGTTCGCCGGTGTTTGCGTAATTAACTGTAAAATCTCTAATCTCACTGACTGTTATATTACAGAATGATTTGTCTAAATTAGATAAGTGGTACCCTGAATGGCAAATGACCATTAACTAAAATATAAGTTAATGCGCTTCAGTACCCCTGTCACGTTTTGTGAAACACCTATACATCAGTAATAATAAAATAGAGTGTTGTGTTGGGTTTTATGGCAAAAAGGCAGCTAAGGCCGCCATGCGCCAAGCTCAACGTATAGAATTGGTTGTCTGTAGAATGTTTAGGATTACGAAAAATCGTGGATGGTGTAGATGGCCTAAAAATATTGAACTGCCTAGTAATACCAGAGAAGAATAAATCTGGAAATAGCTAATGGTAAAAGCCCCTGAGAAGGTAAGGTAGCCTCAGCGGCTATCCTTGGCTGGGCAAGGGTCCTGAGGCTCTCAACCAATGAAATAAAAATCCTCAGCCTTCTTCTCAGGAATGAGAAAGTGGCTGATGTGTATCATGTACTAAAGCAAACCAGTGGTTCAAGATTTACAGTTTTTCAACTATCCCTGCTTCTTTTAAAAAGCTAAAACGGAATTATGTTAACAATGGCATTATCATTTAAGAGCAATGCTGGATGAAAGGGAATGCATTCACTATAAAATTGAGTAAAATATCATTTCTTTATGTTTCCAGTTGCACACATGAAAATAAAATATGATTAACCGTAAGATCATCTCCGCATTCGCAAATAGGTTTGTCTTCTTTTGTTAGCAGGAAGATGTGCGCAAGGTGCATATGACCTATCCGGAGACGGCATAAAATCGCTTCCTTAAAACGTTCCTGGTGCACACATGATTTAAATTCAACTAAAACTAGCTTTACCAAGTGTAGTTTATTATTCTCTTCGCCGTTGCATTTCGACTGCCATTTTTTTCTTAATTTACGCTGTATTAAGTTTATGCAATCCTTAAAAAGTATATTTACTTTTTTCATTTGCTTGCCACGAGATTTAGCAGCGCAGAAATCTGCCCTCTCGTTGCCTCTTATTCCGACATGACTGGGAACCCAGCAGAATTTTATGTTCTGTCCTCGAGCTGTGGCTTTTACTATCTTGTGTATGATGTCTCCAAGAATCGGAGTGACTGCATTTCTAGAGTGCAAAGCTGTAACTATATTGAGGGAGTCTGCGTAAATAATGCTGTTCGTAAGGTTCTCGTTTTCAAATTTTTCTGTGGCCACGCAGGCTGCGTAACGTTCTGTAGTGAAGATGGATGAGCTCTGCGGGAGTCGTACTGTTTACCCGACTTCCCTCGGACCACTGCGCTCCCTACGTAAACGCCCGTTTTTGAACCATCTGTATAAAACTGCGTAAAACTACCGTATTTTTCTTCGAGTGCAAGGAATTCTTGTACTATATGTTGTTGCGGAGTTTGTTTTTTTATGGATAGGTGTAAGAGTGAGATCACAGATTACAGGAAAATTGTACCATGGAGGTAGTGGATCTCGTCTCCGAGCCATGTCAGGCAATATGTCTAGTACGCCGAGGTTTTGGCACATCTCTTCAAAACGCAAGGGGACTGGCCTGATAACGAGCGGTTTATTGTTAAACAATTCTAGATGGGTATTTTGTGACTATTTGGTAACATAGGTGTTTGGGCAGTGAACGGATTTTTAAAATGTATGAGCATGTGAGCATGGTTCTTCTATCTTTAAGTGACGGTTCGTTGATTTCTACATAAAGACTATTTATGGGCGACGTTCTGTAAGCACCAAAGGAAAGGCGCACACCTAAGTTATGTATTGGATCTAGTCGTTCTAGGTACAAAGGTCTCGCTGACTCGTAAGCTATACATCCGTAGTCTAAGGTGGAGCGTACCACTGAGCGATAAATTTGTAAAAGGCATGTGCTGTCAGCACCCCACGTTTACGTGACAGTACTCTGAGTACATTTAGGGATCCGGAGGCTTTGTTTTTCAGTGCGTTTATATGAGGCAGGAAATTGAGTTTTTTGTCAAACGTTATCCCTAGAAATTTGCGCTCATTTTTGACGGGAATCTGTGTTCCGTTCAGGTGTATAAATGAGTCGGCTTGTATGCCTTGATTCAGCGAGAAAAGGATGGCTGCTTTTTTTCTGCGTGGAAAACTGGAAACAGTTCTGATCTGCCCATGTCACTAGTTTATTCATTGTCAACTGTATTTGCCTCTCGCATAATGCTACGTTTGAGGATGTGCAAGCTATTTGAAGATCATCAACGTACACTGAATACAGGATGTACTTTGGGATCATTTTACTTAAGGAAATCATTTTTATAATAAACAATGTCGTGCTTAAAATACACCCCTGAGGAACCCCCTTCTCTTGAACGAAGCTCCTGGACAGGGTTGATCCCAGGCGTACTTGAAATGAGCGGTTGGAAAGGAAGTCAGTGAGGCAGTTTAACATCCTACCGCGGATTCTTAGGTCGCCCAGGTCGCGGAGGATCCCAAACCTCCAGGTTGTATCATACGCTTTCTCCATCTCGAAGAAAACAGCAAGACAATGCTGTTTGTGTATAAAAGGTTCTACTGTGTTTTCGAGGCGAAATATATGGTCTGTTGTTGAGCATCCCTTTTTATAACCGCATTGATGGACATCAAGATGTTTGCGGGATTCAAGGACGAAGGTTAATCTTATATTAAGGACACTTTCGAAAGATTTCGCGAGACAGCTTGTGAGGGCTATCGGCCTATAGCTACTTGGGGAAGTTGGTGGTTTTCCAGGTTTCAGCAATGGAACTATTATGGCTTTCTTCCACTCTTTACGTATTTTTCCTTCTGTAAATATTTTGTTTAAGAAATTGAAGAGTGCCTCTATGGCAGGCTGCGAAAGATGTGCAGACATTCGATAGTGTATCTGGTTGGGTCCTGGAGCAGATTTTTTCCGGTAGACAGTACGGTATTGATTTCTTGGAGAGTGATTAAATAGTATTGTTGGTTTGCACCTCCAGTTGATGGAAGTCTGTTTTTCGGCAATACTTTTGTATTTCAGGTATGACTGCGTATAGTGAGATGAACTAGAAACTGCAGCGAAGTGTTCCCCCAAAATGCCTGCCTGTCTCCCTATGCTTGTTTGTATGCCTGGTGTTGTCAAAAGAGGAATCGTGAACTGTGAGAAGTTGAGAAGTTGCGATTTAATTTCCGAACCTGTTCGCACGTTTTCTTTGATGTTATTTGACAGCCTATAGATGAAATGTAACTCTGCCATGAAGGTTTCTCGGCAACTGCGACGGACGTACCGAGCTTTTGCTCTTGCCTTTTAATACGTACGATGTTCTCATGTGTAGGGTACCTGCGAAATTTGCTCCAAGCTCTATTTTGTTGTTGTGTTTTTGCTTCCTTGCATTCCTTTGTCCACCACACTTTGTTTTTGCCGCACCAATCATGAAAACTGAAAAATCGCTAATTGTGCGGCAATAATTATACAATTCGTGTACATTTCGTTTATCTCATCGATGCTGACGTTTTTTAAAACTATATCTTCGAAGTTTGCTTGTGCTCTAAAAATTTTCCAGTCTCCTAAATGCAGCTTCCGACGCCGCGGGTTAGATGGAATGATTTCTGGTGCGAATGCCAAACTTAGTAATATAGGAAGGTGATCGCTGCCATATGGGTTGTCTATAACTTCCCATTTCAAATCGTTAAAAACAGACAGCAGTATGTGGCCTTTTCCGTGTTTAAAAGACATATATTGTTTGTGAGAATAAAATCTTCGATTATTTGCCCCCTAGAGTCGCAGCCTTCGCTTCTCCAAAATTGGAAGTGAGCGATAGAATCCCCAACTACCATATATGGCTTTGGAAGTTCATCTATCAGTTCTTCTAGATCATCGACTGTTAATGTAAAATGTGGAGGAATGTATACGGAACAGATTGTTAGTGTTTTATAGCTTACGATGCTGACTGCAACCGCCACAAGTTTTGTACGACAATTGCGACGCCTCCCGAGAGTCAATTTGCATGCTCTCGATCGCGTTTAAAAGTTTTATATTGTTTCAGGATATGCACATGTTGTGGACCAAGATTGGTCTGCTGAAGACATAAAACTATGGGCAACATTGACCCTAAAATATGTGTTATGACACTAATTCCGCATAAGTCCTCTACAATTTCACTGAATTAAAAAAGCCATGTTTATGCTTTTGAGAGGAAATGAAAGGTGATTTACTTATGTGGTGGGCCCGTTATAGGGGGCCTGTCTCTTTGTCGCTCAAAAGAGCTGTTCCACCGCTGTAAAGCGGGCGGACGGGGCTATATTCATCACCTCGGCAGAGGTGCTGGAGGACAGCGCAGCCGCGGTGGTGTTAGTTTCAGGCCTCTCCCGACGGGGGAGGTCTTGCGGGATGCCGACCCATGGACCGGCGCTCCCTGCTTTGGCAATGACAGGGCAGCTTTCGCTGGCCCTGCCTAGGGCGTGGATGGCCCTGCCAAAGGCTCTGTGAGAACTGCCTTGGCAGGTGCCGGAGTGTTGTGTGGTGCTACGCCACTGCGCACCACATTAGCGAAGTTTTGTTTTGCTGTGAAGGAGAATGTGTCTGTAAGCCCAAAACGCCTTCTCGCTTTAAACGAAATGTTTTCCTTCGTCTTTATGGTGATTATCTTTTTCTTCCAAGACGGACACGCCCTGGAGTATGCAGCATGGTCTCCTTCACAGTTCGCACAGCACGGGGCTGCATCACATACATCAGACTGGTGATCATTTGAAGCACATTTTGCGCAAGTTTTGCGACCGCGGCAGCTCTGTGAGCCGTGGCCGAACCCTTGGCAATTGAAACATCTGCAAGGGTTGGGTATGTATGGTCTTACATTGACTTTCAAATACCCCACGTCGATTGTGTCGGGCATGGTGCTGGTGTTGAACGTGAGTATCAAGTGTTTTGTGTCTATTTCCTTATTGTCCTTCCGGATTTTGATTCGGTGGACATCTATGACATCTTGATCAGCGAGCCCTTCGAGCATTTCTTTTTTCAGTGATGTGAACAAAATCATTTTCGGATATTACGCCTCGGACAGTGTTAAGTGAGCAATGAGAAGAGACGGAGACTGGGATGGACGTTAGGTTGGAGAGCTTAGAGTGTTGGACATTGTCACACTGTTCGAGCAATAAGTCGCCGCTGGCCATTTTTGAAAGCTTATAGCCAATGCCTAAGGTTTCAGTCAAGCATTTTGACATAAGGAAGGGGGATATTATTCTTGCCTGTTTATCTTGTGCTTCACTGTGGATCACGTGGTATTTGAGTTGAGTTGAGTTTAATGGCGCATAAGCGACTAAGGCTATCATGCGCGAAGCTCAAGGTATAAGAAATTATTTTCTGTAGCTTTTTACAAAGGTATAATAAATATGACGGTGTAGAATGCCTAAAAGGTTATACCCTTCTGCCCAGTATTGGGAGCAAAACAAGATATTAAAGGTTTCAAAGGAGCCTGGGTACCCTCAGCAGCCGTCCTTGGCTGGGCAAGGACTGGAGGCCCCCAACCATTTAAAATAAAAACCTCAGCCCTTTTCTCTAGAATGCGACAGTGGCTGAGGTGCTTCAGGCAAAGTACTGGGTCATGTTTTACATATCTTTAAGAACACCAGCTTCTGTTAAAAATCTAAAAACGCAGGATTTGTCCACAATTGCATTTTCACCTAAAAGCAGTGATGGATGAAAAGGGATGCGCTGGTTATAAAACGGAGAGAAGCACTTTTTCCGTAGCTTTTCCAGTTTCGAACATGCAATTAAATTGTGACTGACTGTAAGTTCGTCTCCACATGTACAAACTGGTTTGTATTCTTTTGTTAGCAGGAAGTTGTAATTTGTGTGTGGCCTGTACGGAGGCGGCAGATAATGACTTCGTTGAAACGTTTCTGATGCACACATGACATCCATTCACCGAGCACTGGTTTTATTAAGTGTAGCTTGTTATTTATTTCGCTGTCCCAAGAGGACTGCCCAATTTTCCTTGCCTTACATTACAGTAATTTCATGCAATCTTTATAGGGCACATTTGCATTCTTTATTTGCTTGCCACAAGCTTGAGCAGCACACAAATCTGCTTTTTCATTGCCCTTTATGCCGATGTGACTTAGTACTCAGCAGAGTCTTATGTTTAGTCCTTGAGCTAGTGCTGTTGTAATTTTGTGTATGAGGTCGCCAAGTAGCGGGGTTATTGCATTTCTAGAATGAACGGCTGTGAGCACACTTAGCGAGTCTGAGTAAATAACACTGTTGGCAAGGTTCTCATTTACCATTTTTTCTATGACTACACAGATAGCGTAACATTCCGCAGTGAAGATGGAAGAACACTGTGGAAGTCTTACTATTTTATTCCAATTCCCGTGTACCGCGGCACTTCCAACGTAACCGTCTCTTTTTGAACCGTCTGTATAGAAAGCTGCGTAATTACTGTATTTTTGTTCAAGCGTGAGGAATTCTTGTATGATATGTTCTTGCGGAATTTGTTTTTTAAGGAAGTCTGTCAGAGTGAGATCACAGATTTCCGGAAAGTTGTACCATAGCGGAAGTCGACCTCGTCTTCGAGAAATGCTTGGCAATATGTCTAGTACGCCAAGGTTCTGGCATATGTCTTCGAATCGTAAAAGCAGTGGACGGGTAGGTTGCGGTTTATTGTTAAAGAGTACTCTAGATGGGCACTCTGTAGCGATGGAGTAACAAATATGTTTGTGCAGTGAACGGATTATTAGAATGTACGAGCATGTGAGCATGGCTCTTTTGTCCGTAAGTTACGGCTCGTTGGTTTCAACATAAATGCGGTTTATAGGTGACGTCCTGTAAGCACCAATTGAAAGGCGTAAACCTAAATTGTGCACCGGGTCGAGTCGTTTCAAGTACGATGGCCTTGCTGAACCATATACTGTACTGCAATAGTCTAAGCAGGATCGTACCACAGAGCGGTAAAATTTTAGAAGGCTTGCCCTGTCAAACCCCCAGTGTAATGTGAAAGGACTGAGTATGTTCAGTGATCGGGAAGTTTTCTTTTTTAACGCATTACTATGAGGCAGGAAAGTGAGTTTTTAGTCAAATGTTAAACCTAAAAGTTTGTGCTCATTTTCTACGGGCAACTCGGTGTCGTTCATATGTAGGGTTGGGTCTGCCTATAATCCTCGTTTTAATGTGAACAGAATTGCCACTGATTTCTGTGGGGAAAACCGGAAACCATTTTTATCCGCCCATGCTGCTAGTTTATTTATTGTCAATTGTATTTGTCTTTCACACGTTGATACATTCGAGATTCTACAAGCTATTTGAAGGTCGTCTACCTAGACCGAGTACAAAACGGACCTTGGGATTATTTTCGTAAGAGAGTTCATTTTCACAACGAAGAGAGTTATGGTTAAAATGCACCCCTGAGGCACTCCGTTTTCCTGAATGAAATTTCTCGAAAGGGTTGTACCCAGGCGCACATGAAATGAACGGTTAGATAAGAAGTATTTTAGGCAGTTCAACATTCTTCCTCGGATGCCAAGCTCGGCAAGGTCTTGAAGAATCCCGAACCGCCAGGCCGTCTCGTATGCCCTTTCTAAATCGAAAAATACAGCGAGACAGTGTTGCTTATGAATGAAAGCTTCTCGAACAGTATTTTCAAGACAGACTAGGTGATCTGTTGTGCAGGACCACTTTTTAAAACAACACTGATGGAATCAAGAAGTTCACAGGGTTCAAGGAAAAACGTTATTCTTATATTAAGGACACTTTCAAAGGATTCTGAGAGGCAACTAGTCAGGGCTATGAGTCTGTAACTACTAGGGGAGGTTGGGGTTTTTTCATGTTTAACGAACGGTACAATAATAGCTTTTTTCCAGGCTTCGGGTATTTTCCCTGATACCCATACTTTGTTAAAGAATCTTACAAGTGCCTCTACAGCAGGATTGGAAAGATGGGTAAGCATTTCATAGTATATTTGGTCAGGTCCTGGAGCAGTTTTCTTACCGGCAGACAGTACAGTGTTGATTTCTTGGAGTGTAATAAGAGTATTATATTTTTCATTTGTACCGCCACTTGTTGGGAGCCTTTGTTTTTCGGCTATATTTCTGTATTTAAGAAATGACTGCGTATAGTGCGCTGAACCGGAAACTACAGCGAAGTGCTCCCCCAGTATGTATGCATGTTCATCTAAACTCGTTTGTGTGCCGGGTTTTGTGAGAAGAGGAATTCTGAAACGTGAGTAGCGGCCATTTAATTTTCGAACTTGCTCCCACATTTTGTTTGATGTGGTTGAGCTGTTTATAGAAGAGACATAAGTTTGCCATGATGTCTTCTCGGCCTTGCGCCGGATACGCCTCGCATGTGCTCTCGCCTTTTTGAAAAAAATAAGGTTCTCATGAGTTGGGTATCTGCGAAAGACTCCACAGGCTTTATTCTCTAGTTTTTTGCCTCTTTGCATTCTCGTGTGTACCAAATTTTGCGGTTTTGGCGCGCCACTCCTGTGGATTTAGGAATAGATACATGTGCAGTAGGAATAATGCATGTTGTGAACATTTCATTTATCTCATCTATGCTGTGGTTTTCTAAAATTATATCCTGTAAACTTGCTTTTTCTTGAAACAATGCCCAATCCGCTAAATGTAGTTTCCAACGCTGTGGTTTTGTTGGAATAACTGTTGGCGAGGATGATAGACCTATTATAACAGGGGGATGATCGCTTCCATATAGATTGTCTAAAACACTCCAGTAAAAGTCGCTAAAAACAGAAGGTGAACTAAAAGACAAATATAAAACACTCATTCTTCACGAGGATAGGGAACAGTATGTGGGTTTACCCGAGTTCAGCAAACAGACATTAGTGGATATAATAAAATCCTCGATGAGCTGCCCTCTAGCGTCAGTTTTCTCGCTTCCCCAAAAACGAGAATGTGCATTAAAATCGCCAACTACCAGGTATGGCTCTGGTAGCTGCTTTAAAAGACCCTCTAAGTCAAGGAGTGTTAATTTCAGCTGTGGCTAAATATATACAGAGCACAATGTAATCGTTTTATGTGCAAGCAGAGTGGATGCTACAGCCTCAAGTCTTGTTTTTAGTTTAAGCTCACTAGCCGGGGCACCGTTTCTCACTACAATTGCCACACCTCCTGACAGCCTGCTCGCCTGTTCTCGGTCGGGGCGGAAAACTGCCTAATTCTTTGGAAACTTATTGTTCTGAGGCCGTAAATTTGTCTCGTTGACATAACGCAACAGGAGCGTGTGCTCCTAAGATAACGTTTATGTCACGGTAGTTATTCATAAGTCCTCTACAGATCCATTGCATTATGAAAGCCATCTTAATTTTGTTTTGCTGTGTAGTTAAATCTAGAATAAGTTATTTATGGCCCCTTGATTCGGGGCCTGTCTTTTTTTGACCGATCCAGAGAGCTCCGCCGACCACCCGACGTGGATGGCACGGGGCTGCCCTGGGTCGTGTCCATCGCCTCTGCAGAGGCGCTGGACGACCGTGCGGAGGGCACGTGGACGTTAGAGTTGGACCTCAACCTGTGGGAGGAGGTCCTGGGGGCCGCGGACACGGGGGTCTGCGAGGCCTCTTTTTGGGTTGGCGGGGTAGTGTTACCTACTCCACCTGGGGGCGCGGATAGCCCCACCACAGGCTCACTGCGAGTGGCCTGGGCAAGTGCTGAAGCCTGTTGTGGTGCGCCGCGCCCACGCACCACATCGGCAAAGTTTGTTTTTGCTGTGAAGGAGAACGTGCTTGTTTGTGTGCATCGCCTTCTTGCTTCTTTGAATGAAATGTTTTCAGTAGTTTTGAGTGTGATAATTGCCCTGGAGTATGCAGCATGGTCTCCCTCATAGTTTGCGCAGCGTGGGGCGCCTCGCAGTCATCAGAAGAGTGTTCTTTTGAAGCACATTTTGCGCAAGTTTTACTACCGCGGCAACTGACTGAGCCGTCGCCGAACCTTTGACAGTTAAAGCATCGTCGAGTGTTAGGAATGTAGGGTCTCAGATTTATTTTTAGATAACCCACTTCAATTGAGTCTGGGAGAGTACTATGTGCAAATGTCAAGGCTATGTGCTTTGTTGGGATTTCTTTGCCCTTTTTTCTTATTTTTATCCTGTGGCCATGAACGACGTTTTGTTCAGCCAGCCCTTCTTTGATTTCTTGTTCAGTGAGCGGCAGAAAATCGTTCTCTGAAATTACACCCCGGACTATATTGAGGGATCGATGGGCAGATATTGATACAGGGATGTCACCCATGGAAACAATGTTGGAAAGTTTTGAGTGTTGGATGCTATCTCGGAGTTCCAATAAAAGGTCTCCACTGGCCATTTTCGTAACCCTGTAGCCAAAGTCCAGGGCACCCGTCAAACTTTTCTCTATAATGAATGGGGAGATTATTCTAGCAGATTTGTAACTTTGCTCACTATGAATCACATGAAACTTAGGAAAACTTTGTTTCTTTTTTGTCATGAAATTTTGAGTTACCTCGGTCCACCCTCTCTTGTGAGGGCGATCAGTGGCTGAGAGAAGGTTAGCCATAGGATAAGTGTGGAGCCCAACTTGTGGACGGGACAGGAACTTGCAAACAAGTCCTACCCACGCCAGCTGTACACCCCAACTATAACCCAATATGACGCAACTCAGGGTGGTTGGCCACACAAGGTTAACCCTCGCCGCAAGAAAAAAGGAAGAAACTAGAAGTGAGTAGGAGACAGGAGAGTTGTCAGAAAGGGGTAGGAAAGTGAAAGACAGAGGGGAGGATAGGAAAAGGCGACTGCCGATTTCCCCCGGTCGGGTCAGACCGGAAGTGCCGTCTACAGGAAGCTGGGGCCAAAGTGGTGTGTTGCCTCCGCCGACGAGCCTTAAAGGTCCAAACGCTCGGCATCGGCTCAACCACCAGGATCCCCTTTTCCCCGGACACGGCGATGCCAAGCACGGCGAGGCGCGGGTGCTCGGGTCTGTGGTGATGCACGGCTCACCGTCATCACCCTGCGGGGATGTCCCCTCGGAAGCTCGGGAACCCGCGGTGTCGCCACTCACCGACGCCTGCAAGCTCCAGACGCCCCCCTGCGGGGTATTCGGTATTTGGGGATAGTTACTTTTCTTTTTTGAAGGAAGTCGTCTGCCTCGTTCCGCCGTCTTTTCAGAGAGCGATCAAGTTTTGAAAGTAGGGGAGCCATAATTTTTTTTTCAATCATGGTGCCAGCCACCCACCAAGGAGTCCAACAAAGGGACGGGACAGGAACTTGATAGCAAGTCCTGCACACGCCAGCTGTACACCTCCCCTATAACCAAATATGACGCAACTCAGGGTAGTTGGTCACACAAGGTTAACCCTCGCCGCCAGGAGAAAAGGAAAAACCAAGACGTGAGTAAGAGATAGGAAACCTGTGAGAAAGAGATAGGAAAGTGAAAGATGGAGGGGAGGTTTGGTTTGGTTTATGGGGGTTTAACGTCCCAAAGCGACTCAGGCTATGAGAGACGCCGTAGTGAAGGACTCCGGGAATTTCGACCACCTGGGGTTTTTTAACGTGCACTGATATCGCACAGTACACGGGCCTCTAGAATTTCGCCTCCGTCGAATTTCGACCGCCGCGGCCGGGATCGAGCCCAAGTTTTTCGGGCCAGCTGCCGAGCGCCATAACCACTCAGCCACCGCGGCGGCTGATGGAGGGGAGGATACGAAAAAGGCGACAGCCGATTTCCCCCAGTCGGGTCAGGCCGGAGGTGAAGTCTACAGGAAGGTGGGGCCAAAGTGGTGTGCTGCCTCCGCCGAGGGGCCTTAAGGGTCCAAACACTTGGCATCGGCTCAACCACCAGGATCCCCTTTTCGCCGGACACGGCGATGCCACTCACGGCTAGGCGCGGGTGCTCGGGTCCGTGGTGATGAACCGTTCACCATCATCCGCTGCGGGGATGTCCCTGCGGATGCTCGGGAACCCGTGGTGTCGCCACTCACCAACGCCTGCAAGCTCGACTCCCCCTGCGGGGCAATAATGAAATAGAGTCTGTTGAATCTTTCAAATACTTCGGAGCGTATTTAACCCCCAATCTGTCCTTGAGCGCACATATGAATCACGTTATGACTGACAGATATCAAATTTTAGACTTTATTGCCGGTCACTTTGTAAAGCTAACAAAGATACACGACTAATTGCTTATACCACGTTGGTCATACCGCAGCTCGAATATGCGTCATTCATCTGGTGTCCTCATCAACAGTACCTTATTAACAAATAATAGACACTGCAAAACAGGGCCAGTCGATTCATCGCACGTCAGTAGTCGCGTTTGTTAAGCTTCACTGTAATAAAAGAGAACCTTAACTTCCCTAGGTTGGAAAGCAGACGTAAAGTATCACGCTTTGCCTTTTTGCATAAATGATATTTTGACCCACACCCTACTCGCACTGCCAGTTAATCCTGCCATGCGCACATCTCATCGACTTGACCACAATAAAAAAATCGAACCTTCATTTGCGCGGACAGACGCAGTCAGATTTTCGGTTCTTCACCTGGCGATAAGAGAATGGAATGCCCTCCCCCATTCTGTAGTTAACACTATTGATCGCTATCAATTTCTTTTCATATTAAAAGATAGTTGGACTGAGTAAGTGTGCAAGATTTATCTTTTGACTGGTTTGTTCTGCATACTTGATGCTTTTGTGTGTTTTTCCTTCAAAAATATTTCTTATTGCTGACGCTAAGACCTTTGTTATGATGTGTTCCTGCATGCTCTTTAAGTGTTGTTATATTACTATTGTATTTTGTTCTTTCTTCTTCTCGCGTGATTTTCGCGCCCTCCCCCCCCCCCCATGTAATGCCCACATGGGCCTTTAGGGAAATAATTGAAAAAAAAGACAGAGAGTTCAGACAGACCAGGCTACTTATCAAAAGTTTGCATCGACACCTGTGAAACGTCTCCGTCTGGACGTTCAGCAGCAGTCCAGCCCTTTTGGTGTCACCTGATGTGTCACCGGTGCATGTCAGAGGTGATGACGATGACATGTATTAGCCAAATGATTCAACAAAGACATTAGACGAGATATTGGAAGACGAGTAAGTACAGTAGACTGCCTGAAAAAGAATATACCATTTAGACGCCTCTCCTGTGCTCTGCAGTAAACTGACTGAAAAGACAAGAAAAATGGCAGAATGGGCAAATATTGGTATTTATCATAATTTTGCAACAGTGCTTCAGAACCAGGGCAGAGAGCGAGAAGGAACACACACATAATGCCGTGTGTGTGTTCCCTCTCATTCTCTGTCCCGGTTATCAAGTGCTGCTGCAAAATTATGCATGAAAAGACAATCTGCTCCCTGTCTAGAACCACATCTGATAAACTGATAGCTGTCAGCACCAAGTAGTCGCGTTCAGAGAAAAAAATGATCTCAATAGCATTACAAAACTATAACGTTACATACAGTGCGGTAAGCGAGCTCTGCGGGCAAGTTGTCAATGTTAAAATTGCCAATTATTCTAGGCCATCTTTCCTATAAAAAAAATAGTTCAACGGGGCACATCATTGCATAACTTAACAGAATTTACTAAACGACCTTTTACAGGGAGAGCGATGATAATAGTGACACAGAGAAGGGCTCATACCTGCAATTCCTGCCCATAGCTGTCTCATGGTACTGCTGAAAATATGCCTGACCTGCCTTTACCGCTCCTGCAAAGTGAAGCTACGCTGCATTTGGACGTGCATCAGTGCCCCAATGGACATATTTACGCATGGTCGAGCCAGCCACTGGTCGGTAGAAATCCAAAGGGAAACATTGAGATTGCCACTGCCTTGCTTTTTCCTGGTTCAAGCCCTGCGAAGACTCGAAGACTGATGCAGATAATGAAAATCAAGAAAATCAGTGCTCGCACGTTCTTTGATTACCAGAAGCCATACCTTTTCCCTGCGGTACACATGATGAGTGTGCAAGCTACCATCTTTCACTATAAACAGCCCCATTTAACGACGTGCAACAGCAAGAAAAGTTAACAAATCATAAATCCCATTGCCAGCCATCTTTCAGGAATTTTCAAATGTCAGTGCGATGCATGACTACCTTCCAATATTAGTCTTGTTCCAAGTGATGTCAAAGTTGTGAGCTGTCAACTGCTTATTTCATCGCATTTACTGGCAGTGCAAATACTGTTTCAATACACTGCATGTTCAGCAAAGGATAAGGTGCACTGCTGTGTGTTAACTAATGAGAAAAAGTCTAAATGAACGAACGCTCCTGCCCTCCTAGCCACTGTGGTGTGACTTCTTAATCAAAAGTAGTCATGCTGCCGTGACTACAGAAAAAGTAAGCTAGCGCGAAAGCACTTAAGCTGCTGTTACCAGCCTTCACTGGGTGCGAGGGTAACCTGTGTCGTGTGAAGCTGCAACGCCACAATCCTCCTCTAAATGGTAAGTCTCCTGATAGCATAAGAAGCAGTACACGTAGCCTTGTTACTTTTGGCAAAGGCGGCTGTACAATATTATTGTACAGGCATCTCCCAGTCCTACATCCAATTCAGGCCGCAGCTCACTGCTGGCTCAAGCTCGATTCTCATGAAGAGAATAAGCTGAGCCTGGTGTGGCAGGCAGAGCACGCTTAATAATAATTGGCTTTTGGGGAAAGGAGACGGCACAGAATCTGTTTCATACATCGTTGGACACCTGAACCGCGCCGTAAGGAAAAGGATAAAGGAGGGAGTGAAAGAAGAAAGGAAGAAAGAGGTACCGTAGTGGAGGGCACGCTTTGAGCATTTGATTTGTGCTCTGAAATAAAGTGTCTTACTACTACTGCTATCACATGCAGAATTAAAGGACAAAGTCTCAACTGAAGCTGAACACTGCATTTCCCACAGGAATGGCAAGAGCATCAAGAAACACTACTGGCATCTCTAGGTGACAGTGAGATGGAACTGTGTGGTGATTGACGCTGCGACTCTCCAGGCTGCAGTGCGAAATTCCTGATATATTCTTTTTTTTTTGCTTCAGCTGGAGTAAAATAGTGCACACTGAACAAGTGAAAGGGAGTGAAGTAAGTGCAAAAGTGCATTGCTCTGAAAAGTGAGCAGAATTTACGATGGTACTATGAAGCCCAGCATTAAAGCTTAATTGCATTCTAACCAAAAAGCTTTCAGAGTGCATGCAAAGGCAGTGTAGGAACATTGCATTAATTTTATTAATCCCTTTTTTATTCACGGCTTTAGCCCAGTGATGGCAGCTGTGCACAGTCACACCAACTCCTAAGCTTTTCAGACAGATACAGTGAAGGCAAGTGGCCACATGGAGAAGGAAGGCCTTATCAGAGGCCTTCCCTTCTTTTGAAATGTATGGTTTATGGGGACGTTTAATATCGCAAAGCATCTCAGGCTATGAGGGACGCCGTAGTGAAGAGCTTTTGTTTTTCGGTTACATTTTTGTGTTTAAGGAATGACTGCGTATAGTGAGAAGAACTGCAGATTGCACCGAAGTGTTCCCCAAAATGTCTGCTTGTTCCTTTATGCTTGGTTATGTGCCAGGTGTTGTTATAAGAGGAACTCTGAACGTTGAGAAGGTGCCATTTAATTTTCGAACCTGCTCCCACATGTTTCTTGATGTGATTTGACTATTTAAAGATGAAACGTAACTCTGCCAAAAAGCTTTCTCAGCACTGTGGGGGACGTACCGAGCTCTGGCTCTTGCTTTTTTAAAATGTACGAGGTTTTCTTGTGTTGGGTACCTGCGAAATTTACCCCAAGCCCTATTTTGTTGTTGTTTTTTGCTTCCTTGCATTATTTTGTCCACTACAGTTTGTGTTTTTCCCGCACCACTCCTGAAGACTGAGGAATAGCTAATTGTGCGGCAGTAATTATAGAATTTGTGAACATTTTGTTTATCTCATCGATGCAGACGTTTTCTAAAACTATATCTTCTAAATTGGCTTGTGCTCGAAAAATTTCCCAGTCTGCTAAATACAGCTTCCAACGTCGCGGTTTAGTTGAGGTGATTTCTGGTGCAGATGTCAAAATAATTATTACAGGAAGGTGACCGGTGCCATAAGGGTTGTCGATAACATTCCATTTAAAATCGCTAAAAACAGATGGTGAACTAAAAGACAAATCTAAACAGCTCATATTGCCCCAGGTTGGCTAGCAGTATGTGGCCTTTTCCGTGTTTAAGACATATATTGCTTGTGAGAATAAAATCTTGGATTGTTTGCCCCCTATAGTCGCAGCGCTCGCTTTCCCAAAAAGGAGAATGAACGTTAATATACCCAACTACCAGATATGGCTCTGAAGTTCATCTATCAGTTCTTGTAGATCATGAACTGTTATTGTAAAATGTGGAGGAATGTATAGGAACAGATTGTTAGTGTTTTGTAGCTGACGATTCTGACTGCAACCGCCTCAAGGTTTGTTTTGAGCTTGACTTCTTTAGCAGGGACGTCGCTTTGAACGACAATCGCGACGCCTCCCAATAGTCGATTTGCCTGCTCTCGATCGCGTCTAAAAGTTTTATATTGTTTCAGGATATGCACATGTGGTCTCCTGAAGACATAAAACTATGGGTAACATTGACCCTAAAATATGTGTTATGGCACTGCAATTCCGCATAAGTCCTCTACAATACCACTGAATTAAAAAAGCCATGTTTATGCTTTTGAGAGGAAATGAAAGAGGATTTATTTAGGTGGTGGGCCCGTTATGAGGGGCCAGTTTTTTTTTTCGCTCAAGAGAGCTGTTCCGCCGCTGCAGAGCGGGCGGACTGGGGGTTACATCCATCACCTCGCCAAAGGTGCTGGAGGACGGCGCAGCCGCGGTTGTGTTAGTTTCAGGCCTCCCCTGACGGGGAGAAGTCCTGAGGGTTGCCGACCCATGGACCGGCGCTTCCTCCTTTGGCAATGATAGGGCAGCTTTCGCTGGCCCTGCCTGGGACGTGGATGGTCCTGACAAAGGCTCTGTGAGAGCGGCCTTAGCAGGTGCCGGAGTGCTGTGTGGTGCTACGCCCCTGCGCACCACATCAGCGAAGTTTTGTTTTGCTGTGAAGGAGAATGTGTTTGTAAGCGCAAAACGCCTTCTCGCTTCTTTAAATGAAATGTTTTCCTTCGTCTTTATGGTGATTATCTCTTTTTCTTTCTTCCAAGACGGACACGCCCTGGAGTATGCAGCATGGTCTCCTTCACAGTTTGCGCAGCGCGGGGCTGCGTCACATTCTTCAGAATGGTGATCCTTCGAAGCATATTTTGCGCAAGTTTTGCGACCGCGGTAGCTCTGTGAGCCGTGGCCGAACCCTTGACAATTGAAACATCTGCGAGGGTTGGGTATGTATGGTCTCACATTGACTTTCAAATATCCCACGTCGATTGTGCCGGGCATGGTGCTGGTGTTGAACATGAGTATCAAGTGTTTTGTGTCTATTTCCTTATTGTCCTTCCGGATTTTGATTTGGTGGACATCTATGACGTCTTGGTCGGTGAGCCCTTCGAGCATTTCTTTTTCAGTGATGTGAACAATGTCATTTTCGGATATTACGGAACGGACAGTGTTCAGTGATCGATGTGCTGTTATGGAGACCGGAATGTCCCCTATAGAGGTAATGTTTGAATGTTTCGAGCACTGGATGCACTCACGCAGTTCGAGAAGGTCGCCGCTGGCCATTTTTGAGACCTTGTAGCCAGGGCCTAAGGTATCGGTTAAACAGTTGGACACAAGGAAGAGAGATATTATTCTTGCTTGTTTTTTATTGCTTTGACTGTGGATTACATGAAACTTGATGATTGTTGGTTTCTTTTCAGCGAAAAAATCTGGTGCTTCGTTCTGCCCTCTCTTGAGAGAGCGATCTGGTTTTGAAAAGAGGGGAGCCATAAAAAATTCAGTTCTTCGTTCATGGTACCAGCAACTCACCACGAAGTCCCACAAGCGGACGGGAGAGGAACTTGAAAGCCAGTACTGCCCATGCCAGCTGTAAACCTCAACTATAACCAAATATGACGCAACTCAGTAGTTGGTCACACAAGGTTAACCCTCGCCGCCAGGAGAAAAGGAAAAGCCAAGTGAGTTGGAGACAGGATAGTTGTGAGAAAGAAGATAGGAAAGCAAAAGATGGGGAGGAGGATTATAAAAGGCGACTGCCGATTTCCCTCGTTCGGGTCAGGCCGGAGGTGCCGTCTACAGGAAGCTGGGGCCAAATTGGTGTGTTGCCTCCGCCGAGGGGCCTTAAAGGTCCAAACACGCGGCATCGGCTCAACCACGAGGATTCCCTTTTCCCCGGACACGGCGATGCCACGCACGGCTAGGCGCGGGTGCTCGGGTCTGTGGTGATGCACGGTTCACCTTCATCTCCCTGCGGGGATGTCCGTGCGTATGCTCTGGCACCCGTGGTGTCGCCACTCACCAACGCCTGCACGCTGCAGACGCCCCCCTGCGGGGTTCAAGCCAGTGAGCGGACCTTCTCTCCGAGCCCGAAGGCGCCGGCCAATATGCACATGGGGGGTCGCCCAAGGCTTAATTCTAGCAGTTTTCCAATCACCACAGTAATACACCTTCTTTCAAAGATCGAGTGAATAAGGCGCACAAATACTTTGAACACCACTCTGCATACTGTTTAAGAAAGGCATTCGGAATATCATCTAGTCCAGGTAATTTCTTAACATCCAGTTTTGACACTAGATTTAAAACACCCTCTTCAGAAATTATAACATCAGGCATGAAAGGGACATGCTAAAGGGTGGGAGACGCCTGTCAGTTTTTTTGAAAACTTTCTTAAAGGCACAAGGGCAAGGGGAGAAAGAGCTTTCTTGTGTGTGTGAGCGTCTGAAAAGGAGTCGACGGAGGGGCCAGTGCGCAACGAAAAGTCGTCGGAAGAGGTCTGGTTATGGTTAATGGGGGTTTAAGGTTGAAAAGCGACTCGGGCTATAAGGGACGCCGTAGTGAAGGGTTCCGGAAATTTCTAGCACCTGGGGTTCTTTAGAGTGCACTGACATCGCACACTACACTGGCCTCTAGAATTTCGCCTCCATCGAAATTCGACCGCCGCGGCCGGGATCGAACCCTTGTCTTTCGGGTCAGCAGCCGAGCGCCATAACCACTGAACCACCGCGGCGGCTCCATCGAAAGAAGGCGTGCTTAATCTTGTCTGTTGAATACACCCACTGTTTTTCTAATCGTTCTTAGGTCTTGTCCATGTGTGATTTATCCGTTGTTATCCAAACCTAAAAGTTTGACGTGAGTTAATTTAGTATTATCATTGACACTGCTGTTTTCTGGGAGCTAGCGGCCCGATGAGCGATCGCGTCCAAGCCTTGGTGAATACCTGCGAAAAGCTGTCAAGTGTGGGGATTGATATGGCGGTGCTTTAGAAATTTGTGCGAGGTTAGCCGGGGTCTGAAAAAAATGAAAGACGGTTTGACTGCCAAAAACGCAGTATTGTGCGAACCCATAGAAGTCTTGACTGTCCATCCGCATTTAAGGACTTTACCGCCTTATTTTGGGGCAGGCGATCGAAATTTCGAGGGTAGGCCAAGTCGGTTTTGACTCATTCCATGGCCCGCCCGGCCATGTAACCAGCCAACTATCACTTGCCAGAGGCATGCTGGTGAGGAGGAGCCTGATGTATGCTGTCCAAGTTGGCAGGAGCGACACAGATCGAAGGCTCCGCTATATAACCAAGCCGCATGGGCGTGCATGCATGGCCTTTAGGAGTAGCGCCTCTGACTCGGGTCCTCGTGGATTCGATTCCCATCTCAGTGTTGGTAGCCCGAGTTGGCAGCTCCGGCCAATTCGTGCCAGGAGGCTTCAGATACACATCCGCCAAATCTGGTTCCCGGTGAGTTGAATTCCCATTTCAAAGTTGGCAGCCCGAGTTTGCAGCTTCTCCCACTCGGTTAAGTGATGGAGACGAAAAATTTGATAGACCCGATTAGGCCTAGTGACGGAGTGCTTTCGCACCTAAATTTCGGTGGGGCCCTCGGTACGTGTCTAGCGCCATGTGATATTATCTGCCGCTCCCGCGCTGTGGTGGCCCTCGTCACTTAGCTGCCGAGAGAGAAAGAAAGAGAGAAAAAAAAACAGTTTAATGTGTAAAATGTTTCGGTGGGCCCTCATTCCAGGCCCATTGGCCCATTGGCTTTTGCGGCCGCCCTTTTCCGGTTCACCAGCGAAAGCTGGTCGTCCGAATGTGAGCTGGACAGAGCCGCCTTCCAGTTCTTATTTGTTGGGTTATTGAATCTTGGAATAGCTGGGTTTTTCTGGCATGTCCATACCATATGGTATAAGTCAGCAACTTCAGCATCTTTTGTAAAACAGCGCGAACATCGTCGGACAAGAACAAGAAGGACACGGGACGAGCGCTGTCTCGTGTCCTTCTTGTTCTTGTCCGACGTTGTTCGCGCTGTTTTACAAAAGATGCATCTGTACCAACTTGCCCAACTGAACGTTCTATTTAGCCACTTCAGCGCAGAAGACGCAGTGCCGATCATAGGAATTTGGAAACATCGAGCTGAATTCGACAGGATTTATATAAGTATTCGATTGCAATTTCCTTAAAATGATTCATTGCTCCCTGTTTAGATTTGTGTGTGGTTCGGCGTATACTTTCCTTGTTAATCTCAAATGTTTGATCAAATCCCTGTAGTGGCTCAGAATAATTATGTTCCTCCGAATGTTGAGGGACCCGGAGTAACAGCGCGCGGGCAGCGGCGTGAGCGCCTACGTTTCCAACAACCCCAGAATGTCCTGGAGACCATATGACTGAGGATTTAAAGTCTGTATTTTCTTGACTTCTGAGTATTCTGTCTGCATGTTTAACAACCCTTCCTCTTGTATAGTTACGACATACAGTCTGAGAGTCCGTCATAACACACGAGACCTTCCTGGAAACCATCGCCAAAGCTATCGCTGCTTCCTCAACCTTGGCGATTCTCTGGCATTGAATTGATGCCCCATCAACTAATCTTCCTTGGGCATCCGTGCATGCTATCGTTGATATCCCGTTGACCGGTCCTGCCGCATCCACATAAATTGCCTCTTCCATTGCTCCCCTTCTTCGCCCTAGACTTTATTTTTTTCTTATGATATTCGGGGTGCATATTTATCGGAATGGGCTGCACCTCGATCTTGCTTCTAAGCTGATCTCCCAAGTAATATATGTCCTCCTTAGACCAAATGCATGGAAGCCCTAGTCTAGCGAGCGCGTCTCTTCCTGTCCTGCTTCTTTACAGCCGTATCCTCTGCGATATCGAATGACCTTCAGTAATTTCATCTACAGTATTGCGAATGCCCATGCGTAGCAACCTTTCTGTTGCTGCGTTGACCGAGATACCATGTGCTATTTTATATATTTTGCGTATTATAACTTCCAGCTTGTTCATCTCACTTTTCTTCAATTTCAGATAAGGTGCTGTGTAAGCCAACCTGCTCACAATAAAAGCCTGTATTAACTCTATTTCTTCTTTTTCTTTAAGTACATGCTTGTGGTTTGATACCCTAGTAATAATTCTCGCCACTTCCTCAGTCGCCTGCAGTCGCCTAATCACTTCCGCGTCTCCCTTGGCGTCTATTAACCGACCTAAGATTATCGCAAGTGGCACCTCTTGAATTTGCGCACCCCCATAAATACTACAAAACGGTCAGAGTCGCCTTTCTTCCGAAATATTAGTAACTTCGATTTGTTGGGCAGCATTGGAGTCCACATGCAGCTATTAGCGTATTCTTGCAAGATATCCGCCGCACATTGTAGTCTTTCCTGCATGCTCTCAGTTGACCCTCCGGAGGTCAAGATCTTAATGTCGTCAGCATAGAGTGCGTGTCTGACACCTTGTATGGTGTCTAACCTACTCGGTAGTCCTAATAGCGCGATAATAGGTAGCTGCAGCACGGAAGGGGCAGAGATGATCACGTGCACGTAGATCGCGCAGTGCTGCGATTTCATGGACGTCGGTTTGCACTCCCCGCAGGCGCGCGGTTTTCGAATGGCGCGAAAAAATGGCTGTTTCTTTTGTGGCGAGGGTAAATGCGTTTTCGAAAGTTTAAAAACTGATACGGCTATTACTAATGGCCAACTAAAAGTTGCTATTTCCAATGAGGCGCCTGTCGATAATAGTTTAAAAGTTAGCCTTTAAAATTCAGTCACACTTTACTAGTTAATACGAGTCGCCTGTACTTTTGCTTCCGCCAACACTGGTATTATTCTCACAAACAGGGATTTATTTTTAGATCAGTACCCTATTTTTTAAGAATGAGTGGCGGGATTTCTTGAAACACCTGGCACATACACCTTCTCCCTTGAACAAAGCTCTCTTTGGTCATGTCACCCCTGAGTCTATGCTCACTCCACATGGTCGCGGGGCAGCTAAAGCACATAAGAAAACATTCAGGCTAGACAACGTTCTGTGTGTTGTGTTGGGTTTTATGGCACATAGGCAACTGAGGCCATCATGCGCCAAGAACAAGGTATAGGAAAAGTCTTTTGTTGAACGTTATAGAAATAGAAGAATCGTCCATGGTGTAGAGGCCCTCAAACCTTAATACTACCAAGTGAACACATACACAAATTTTAGAAATGGCTACTAGTAAAAGCTTTATAGAGGGCTGGGTAACCTCAGTAGCTTTGCTTGGCTGTACAAGGATGTGGAGGCTCCCAAACAATCAACATAAAAGCCCCAGCCATTTTCTCAGGCATGAGAAAGTGGCTGGTGTGTACTAAAATTCAAACAAATCAGTGGGTAAAAAGTTTAGAGTCTCTTGAGAAATCACGTTTCGTTAAGAAAGCTAAAACACATGATATATCAACAATTGCATCATCTCCTAAATGCAGTGCGGGATTAAAAGGAATGTATTCATTATAAAACTGAGGAAGGTACTTTTTCCTTAGTTTTTACAGTTTCGCACAAGAAATTAAAATGTGGTTAATCGTAACCTCATGCCCGAATTTTTCACAAGCAGGTTGATCTTGTTTTCTCAGCACGAAATTGTGTGTGAGGTGCGTGTGTCCTATAAGTAGACGGCAGGTAATCACTTCTTAAAACGTTCCTAGTGGGTGCAGGACATCCATTCACTTTTAACTGGTTTTACATTATGTGGTTTGTTTTTTACTTTGATGTCCCACGTGAACTGTCATTTCTGTCTTATGCTACGATGTATCAAGTTAATGCAATCTTTTATTGGAATATTTACATTCTTGATTTGCTTGTGACGTGCTTGAGCAGCGCAGAAGTCTGCTCTCTCGTTGCCTCTAATTCCTATATGACTCGGTACCCAGCACAGTTTTAGGTTTTGTCCTTTAGCTGTGGATATTTATTTATTTATTTATTTATTACAACCTCAAAGGCCCCATTAAATGGGTATTACATGAGGGAGTGGGATTCAGGGCACATGGTTGATTCGATGGATTTTTTGAATGATGATGGTTCGGAGTGAAGTACGACGGTGTTGGGCAAGTCATTCCAGTCCTTTGCAGTGCGGACAAAAAATGATGACAGGTGAGCACTAGTCCGGGCAGGGTGAGGGTAAACAGCCTTCTGGTGGTTCGTGCGGCTGGAGATGCGATGGGCAGGGCTGATAATAGACTTGGTCATGGGGTGATAGCAAAATTTATGAAAAAGGCATAGTCTTGCAATAGTGCGGCGGTCTGCCAAGTTTGTAATATGAGCATTACGTTTTAGTTCAGTAACACTTACATGACAGGAATAGGCCGAGTGGATGAATCTTGCTGCGCGCTTTGGTGTTGCTTCCAGTAAGTTAGAAAGGTTACTTTGATAGGGGTCCCAAACCGCGCATGCGTATTCAAGTTTGGGACGAATGAATGTTAAATAAGCTAACTTTACTGATGGAGGAGCTAGGCGAAGGGTTCGGCGAAAACAACCGAGAACACGATTTGCATCGTTATTAATCTGCGTTACGTGATGTGACCAATTGAGATCGCGGGTTAAATGAACACCCAAGTATTTATACTCCATTACAGCAGTGATTTCGGAATTGGAGAATGAGTAGCTTGAAGTAGGTTGGGAGCGACGTCGATGAAAGGATAGGAGAGATGTTTTCTTCGCGTTTAAAGACATTAGCCATTCGTTACACCAGGTTATGACACAGTCGATGTCGGATTGTAGGAGTTCGATGTCACTACTGTTGGTTATTGGGCCATAAATAACGCAGTTGTCTGCAAACAAGCGCACGTTAGAACACAAGTTAGCTGCTAAGTCATTAGTCATTAGTCAGTGGGCGTGTGAACAGCATCGTGGCACGGTTGCTTGACAGCATGCGTTTGTTCATGCAGATAGCGGGATATCTTCAGATCTACGTGGCATCGACCGCTCCAACAGACACCGCATGGACTGCACCTGCACCTTATTGCTGTTATGCTGACCTGGCTTCATATGACCCGTCCTGGCAACCCTCTTGGACCGTGGCTCCTTCGCAGAAGTTCAGCTCATCGCCTACGACATCACCATTTCCTCTGGATATAAACGAACGCCAGCGGCCCGCGCCTTCCAGTGGGCGTGTGAACAGCATCGTGGCACGGTTGCTTGACAGCATGCGTTTGTTCATGCAGGTTAGTAATGACGTTCCTATGTTTTCAAAGAAATCTAGCAATGTTTGTCTTGTGCTGTTCCCACGCCCACAAGTGCTATTAGGTTTGCTTGTGCAGTCATTTGATGTGTGTGCTCAGCTGGTTCTGCAGTCAGGTGATGTCGAACTTAACCCTGGCCCTGGTACGCGTTCTAAGAACAGTGAAACGGATGACTCTGTACAGGAAAAGCTTAATGACGTGTTAACTTTATTACAGAACGTTAACTCACGCACTGCTAGAATGGAAACCGAACAGTTACGCTTAATTGCTTCCATATCTGAAATAAAGGAAAATCAGGAATCTATGAAAAAGAATATCTCCGATATCGATGCGAGGCTGTCGGCAGTTGAACTTCAAGCTTCTGCTTCTGACGAAGCTCACCAAGAGCTGCTGACCCTGCGCGAACTCGCTGATAACCTGATTAGCGAGAATGCCAAATTGCGGCTTAGTCAGTCACAGCTTGAAGACAGGCAGCGAAGAGACAATCTATTGTTTTTTGGCTTACGTGACAGTCCAACGGAAACATGGGAAGGAACGGAAGACAAGCTTTTGAGCGTTATCTCTAACTGCTTCAGTCCGGCGCTTACGAAGGATGCGTTTGAACGTACCCATAGGATTGGTACATTTACGGATGATAAATGTCGCCCGGTCATCGTGAAGTTCTCCTTTAAAACAAAGCAACAAATTCTATCCCAGTCAGCGAAACTTAAAGATGAAGGTATCACCGTAAGTGAAGAATACTCGTTGGAAACGCGTCAGGCCAGGAAAAAGCTGCTTCAATTCGCTAAGGGTCAGGACTCATTTTACAAGCTTAGGCACAACAAACTGTACATTAAGAACAAATGCTACAGTTATAACCCTGCTCGCGACTGCGTTTTCATGGAGGCTAACCTTCGGGCATCAGCAACTTCTCTTGATAGTAACTCAAGTCACGGTATCGCTGCTTCATCACATGCTGAGCCGACTGATCGATTGTCTCCTTCGCCAGTCCACAATCAGCAGTCAAATGACGGTACCTCTGGCTCGACCTACGCGCCGTAGGGCTGCGCGAGGGGCAGTGGGCCAGTGTTCGATACTGGCAACTCGCTTTCTTTTCTTTTTTCCAACATACGAAGCTTACTACCCAAGCGCGATGAACTTAATCCTATCATTGATTCGTGTGATGCTGATGTCGTCTTACTAACCGAAACATGGCTTTCTTCCAAGATAGCGGACATTGAACTATTTGACTGCAAAAAACGCTATAACGTGTTTAGATCTGACAGAAGTGAGAGATCTGGAGGAGGTGTTTTAATAGCTGTAGCGGATAATTTTGTAGCATCGCCTATTAATATTCCAACTAGCCTGGAACTGGTTTGGGTGGAACTTAGTGTACGTTTTAAGAGAATGATTTTGGGTATATGTTACCGTCCCCCGTCCTCGAGCCATACATTCGTTGATAAATTGCATGATTCCCTTAACATGATCACTGTACGATTTCCGAGTACACCTATTGTCTTAGCTGGTGACTTTAACTACCCTAGTATCGTGTGGACTAGTACATCACCTTATCTCAGCTCTTTTTCTACTGAGTGTAAAAAGTTTGTCAACTTGTATGGATTTCAATCTTTCGCAGTTAGTCTCTAAACCTACTCGAACTACTTTATCCTCATCGAATGTTTTAGATCTTGTTCTAACTAACGTGCCTGATCATATCCCTTCGATTTTTTACCTACCTGGTCTCAGTGATCATTCTTTGCTGCATTTTGATGTACAAATTCCTGTATCTATCCGAGTTAGTCAGACTAAACACATTAGAGATTATAAACGGGCTGACTTTCATGCTATTAACTGCGAACTAGCTGGTTTCTTGGATTACTTACCAGGCTTTTCACAGCGTTCTCTTTACGCTAACTGGGATTTGTTCAAGGATATCGTTGAACATCTCATTAACACTTTTGTACCATTAAGATCTTTGAAGTGCGATCGGGAATCACCTTGGTTTAATAATGTCTTAAAAAGACTCTCGAATAAAAAGAAGCGCTTGTTCCGCTCTGCGAAGTTGTTGAATTCTAAACAACGATGGGAGGCCTACTTTTCGCAGCTGCAGAGTACAAAGGTGCGCTAAAAAACGCAAAGGACACATTTTTTAACCACACACTGCCTGCTATGCTGGTCAATAATCCAAAACAATTTTGGAATGTAGTTAACAAGAAAGACCCTTCCACAATACTACTTACTTCTTCTGATGGTGTTGCCTTTCCTCCATACGAATGTGCTTCTGTTCTAAACAATATATTTGCTGCGGCATTTTCTACCAACGTTTCTCTTGTTCATCGCGTGTGCCCTGTTTTTGATGCTCTTCCTATGGATCCAGTTATATTCGACGCGTCAGGCATCCAGTGCATCATAGAAAATCTTAAGGTTTCCTCTTCCTGCGGTGTTGACAACATTAATTCGAAGTTTTTAATTAATACAAAGTACTATTGTTCCATAATTCTTACTAAATTGTTTGAGCAGTCTCTTGCAACAGGTTGTATTCCCAATGATTGGAAAATTGGGAAGGTGATTCCACTGCATAAGTACGGAAGTAAACATTCTCCTGATAACTTTAGACCTATATCACTCACTAGTATTCCGTGCAAGGTCATGGAACACGTCATATATTCTCATCTCATCTCTTTTTTAGAATCTAACTCCTTTTTCAGCATTGCCCAGCATGGTTTTCGTAAGTCTTTTTCATGCGAAACTCAGCTAATATGTTTCACACATGACCTTCATTGCATCCTTGACCACGGGTCTCAGGCAGATTGCATATTTTTGGACTTCTCGAAAGCGTTTGACACTGTTTCACATGAGCTTCTCTTTCTTAAATTAAGCAATCTTAACATAGACCCTAATGTCCTTGCATGGCTACAATGCTTTCTTTCTAACCGTTCACAATTCGTAACAGCGAACAATATAAACTCTCATTCTTTGCCTGTCCGTTCCGGCGTGCCTCAGGGGTCAGTTCTTGGGCCCCTCCTTTTTCTCATCTATATAAATGACTTACCGGCTAACATTTCTTCTTCAATTAATCTTTTTGCCGATGATTGTGTTATTTACCGCGAAATTAAAGATGGTAATGATGTCTCTTGTCTTCAATCCGATATTAACAAGGTTCTTGACTGGTGTTTTACTTGGAACATGCAACTAAACATTAATAAGTGTAAACATGTACGCATTTCTCGTCTCTCTAATGCCCCTTCTTCTTATCACATTAACAACGTGTCTCTCGAAACCGTGTCATGTTATAAATATCTGGGTGTTTACGTTTCTTGTAACCTGTCTTGGAAAACTCACGTTGAATACATAATAAATAACGCTGATCGCATGCTTGGGTACCTTCGCAGAAATTTCTCACGTTCATCTACTTCAATAAAATTATTACTTTATAAAACATTGGTTCGGTCCAAGTTAGAATATGCTGCATCTGTCTGGAGCCCTGGCATCGATTCACTCGTTTCAGATTTGGAAGCTGTACAGAACCGCGCATGCCGTTTCATTCTTTCTAATTATCACCGAACAAGCAGTGTAACCGCCATGAAATCAAGTTTGTCCCTACCACTTCTTTCCCACCGCAGATCAATAGCCTCATTGTGTCTCTTTCATAAAATTTACCACAACAGCTTTCTCAATCCTAAGTTACTGTCTAGACCATGTTACATATCAGCACGCGTTGATCACCGTCATAAAGTTGGAATCCCATCTTGTCACACCAAATGTTTTCATGACTCATTCATACCCCGAACTTGTGTCAGCTGGAATCACCTTCCCCACGACATCGCAGGTATTTCCGATAACAATGCATTTCGTAAAGTCCTTAATGTTTCTTTCTGAGTATGTGTCGTTTATTACTGTATAAAAATTGCCTTTTTACTGTCTACACACTGTTTTAATATATCCCCACTGCATTCTAATCTTATTGCCTTCCTGTGTTTTCACTTTTTATGTATT
Source organism: Amblyomma americanum (assembly GCA_030143305.2). Taxonomy (NCBI): domain Eukaryota; kingdom Metazoa; phylum Arthropoda; class Arachnida; order Ixodida; family Ixodidae; genus Amblyomma; species Amblyomma americanum. The sequence continues at coordinate 12,792 of JARKHS020000503.1, read as the reverse complement.
CCTGGTTTATTTTTGTTTTCCCTCCTTGTTGTTGCTGTTTAGGCTGAATTTTTATGTATTCCCACTCCCCTCTGTAATGCCTTCGGGCCCTGAGGGTACAATAAATAAATAAAAAAATAAATAAATAAATAAATAAATATAAATAAGGAAGAGAAGGAGCCCCAGGACGGTGCCTTGTGGCACCCCAGACCGAACAGAAGCATAAGAAGATGTACGCTTATTAGCTGAAACAAACTGCTGTCGGTTAGTAAGGAAGTTTCGAATCCATTCCAAAACAAAGCAATTAAGATTTAGGCGTGAAAGTTTTAGAAAGAGCCGCTTATGAGGAACTTTGTCGAAGGCCTTTTCAAAATCAAGGAACAGAGCGTCAACTGGAATGTTAAGGTCGAGGTTGGAGCTTAAGTCGTTAACAAACAATGCTAGTTGAGTGTCGCACGATAAACCTTTTAGAAAACCATGTTGAACAGGCTTAAAAAAATTAACTGAAACTAGGAATTTCATAATATGCGAGTATATTACATGCTCCATTAAGTTTGAAGGAATGCTAGTGATGGATATCGGTCGGTAATTATGACGAGAAGACGATGGGCCCTTTTTTGGGACTGGAATGACTTTGCCCACTTTCCAGTCATGTGGTATGACACCTGATGAAAGAGATTGGCGAAAAATATCGGACAGTATGACGCTAGTAGTATGCTTTGTGTTTTTGAGTATTTTTGCGTTAATGCCGTCGATACCTGCATATGACGTTAGTTTCAAAGAGTCTATAAGCTTTACAGTACCATTAGGGTCAAACGTAATATCAGGCATGGACGGGAAATCAGGAAGGTCACCATCTGGTTCGCGTGTGAAAACAGAGCTAAAGGTTAAATTTAAGATTTCTGCAACGTCTTGCTCCGCGATTGGATTATTATCATCGTCCCAAAGTGTTATCGTATCGCTCGACTTAGGATTGATGTACTTCTAGAATTGACGGCGGTTGGTGCGTAGCATATTGGGCAGTGTAGACGAAAAAATCAATGCTCGGCTTTGAGAACTTCTGAGGTAAAGATTTTTTAGCTTCATAATATTTATTCCATGTGTTCGGGTTCTTAGAACGTGTAGCGGATCAAAAAAGCCTTTTTTTTCTTGTTGTTAAGGCGCTTTAGTGAATTATTAAACCAAGGTGATGTAAGGCGCTCAGTTACGGTAATTGCAGGAATGCACCGTATAATGAGGCTGTGTATTTTGTTTTTAAAGAGTGCCCAGTTAGTCTCAGGAGTGCCTTGTTCAACGTGGATTAGGAACCAACTACAGAAAGCTTCGAGTTCTTCGTTAATGCTAGTGTAATCGCCTTTATCTTAAAGTGTGATTATTTTGGTTACTTTCTTTGGTTTGGGCAGGTGACTGAAAAATGTAGCATGGATTATTGAATGATCACTAAGTCCTGGCAAATAAGAAAGTGAAGCTAGGGTTTCTGGGTGCGACGTTAGAATTAGATCAAGTATGCTAGATGAGTGAACAGTTTCCCTTGTTGGAGAGGATATCAGCTGGGTTAAACCGAAGGTTTAACACGTGTTGATGAAATCGCACTCAGGGGAATTTGATGACGTCTCAGGCGGGTTAGACCAATCTATTGCGGGGAAGTTAAAGTCACCCAGTACGAAAATAGTAGTATGTGAATTGTGACATTCCTTGTGTGCTACGAGGTACATTGTTCGACGGCGCGGCGTAGACGGAAACCCAGGTATTTCTTTGTGTGTTCTACGAGGATCCACGTTCGACGGCGCGGCGTAGACGAAGGGACCCGCCGCCGTGACAGCGGCATCATCAATTACCCAGCCATGCTCTTTGAGTGACGACCAGAACAACCGGACCCGCCGCCGCCGCCGCGGGGAAACAGGCTTTATCCTCCCCAATTTGCGTGGCCGTCCCAGGTGCGGCCCTCCCGGGCACATTCCAGGACAAGGGAGCTGTCAGCGGGCCAGAGCGCGCCGTACCACAGCCGACGCTATGCGCTACCGCGAAGACAACATTCTTTCCCTCCTTCCCCTTTCGACGTGGGCTATCGCCGGGAAGGCACCCACAGCTTCCCGCCGTGCCTCGTGAACAAAAGCGCATTCCCAGAAGGGCCGTGACGGACACCTGTCATGGCGGACAGGCAGTACTCGCCAAGAATGTGGAAAGACAGGCGCTAGTGAATTAGCTCCGAAGAGAGAGCCTGTGTATACTCTCACTTGAGAGAGAGTGGTGGCGTTTTTGTTGTTTATTTAGTTTGTATTGTTAACAGACTCTGGGTTCGAGGCTAAGCCCAACCCAAGGGGTGGTCCCCATCTCGCATGTTATTTTGGACTGGAGAATTGATGCTTTGGGCGGGCCACTGGAAATGACCGCCCTTAGTCCTTTGTTAATCAAGTGCTTAAAAGCACATGTAAACGGATGCAGTCCAGTCTGAGCTGGGGCTCTATGCTTACCATGTAATGTGATGCTACTTAGGCACTAACCTGCCCGGTCGATGAGTAAAGTAGTGCAAAGTTTGTTCTTTTGTAAATTCAGTTCTGCTTTTTCCAGTTTAACTCTCTGTATATGTATGTTGTAAAATTATGCTCTGCTGTCATCATCTACAAGCTCGCCTCCTGTTCATCTTCCAAGCCGAACGACACTAGAGGAAGGGTTTGTGAACCATCCTCGAAGAAACGGACGACTATTGAAATTCTACTGCAACGCACGCTCAGGACGACATCGTTCGCCAAGAGGGCCTTCAGCGCCGAAGCCCGACGGCGTGCAGCTTCTGCCAGCAACCGCTCGAGCCCAACTCCGGAGCCACTCCATCGCCCCCATGAAGTCGTCGGCACGTAAGCTCGGACGCCCCAGCCTCTGATGTATAATCTTAATCATGTGTAATTATTGAATATACCTGTTTGTTTAAACTGAGCCATACGGTGTCTCTTTGCCTCTCCGTCCCGTGTGGACCTGCGCATTATGGGGGTCATCACACTGGTGTCAGAAGTGGGGTCTCAAAAGCAAATGTCCTCTGAATGCTGTGACATTCATGACTTCAAAATTGTAATCAAAAGGGAATCACGGGACTGATTGTGGGACTTTTACCCCCATTTGAGAGGCTTGAGGCACTGGAGGGCTTGAAAAAAAAAAATGACTGTATCTGAGGGAGCTCCCACTCCACAGCCGTCGCTCGGAGCAAGCATGCTGGCATTAGGAAGCGTCATTCCGACGTTTACGGGAGATAAGACAGGGGTTCCAATCTGCGATTTCTTTTCCATGCTAGAAGAGATTGGGAAAATGGGGGGATGGTCCGATGCTCAAATGCTGGGAATGGCGAGGTGTAAGATGGCAGGAGCTGCTCATGATTTTGCATGGCGAGACGAAAAAGTAAAATCCACAAAATCATTTGCGGAATTTAAGAAGCTCGCGTTTGAGCATTTCGACACTGAACCACGTCACGTGCGGGTACAGAGGTTCCGTGACGCCGGACAGATGGTAGGGGAGGACGTGCGAACATTTGCGTCGCGGCTTCAGCGCTTAGCGCGCGATACGTTAAGCAGGGAGGAGGAAGGAGACCAGCTTAAGAAGAAATACGCGGAGGATATACTTAAAGAGGAAATGACCGCTTTGTTCGTGGCTGGTCTGCAAGACCCCGTGCGCCGGTTCGTGCTCTCGCGCAAGCCGAGCAATTTCGACCAAGCCGTGGAGGCCGCATTGGATGAGGAACAAAATGAGGCGTTAACGACAGCCGCAGCGAGAGTACGCGTCATAGAGAGAGCGGTGCTCAACCCTGAGGTTGCTCTCTTGACAGAGCGGTTAGATCGCTTAGAACAGCTGCTATCTCAGCAGGTAGAATGCCAGGTTGAAGCGCGCGCTCAACAGCGCCCATTCGCTGGAAACCGGAGACCCGCCACAAAGCTACAGGCGCGGTATGCGAGATTTTGAAGAAATCGTATGCTTCGCTTGCCAGGGTCGAGGACACATCGCCAGGTTCTGCCAAAACGTGCGCCGTGGGGAGCCACAAAGAGAAGCAGGCGAGACACGCCCTAAGCAAGCCTACAGCGGGGCTCCAGATACCGAGACAAAAAACTAGTTAGTCCTCCCCAGCCTGAGGAGCGTGGGGAGGGAGCAGTAGATGATGAGGTGGTGGTAGTTTGTTTGGCCGACGAGGCATGCCCTGTTGTGCGTTGCAAGTTAAATGGTTGTTGCATGGAATTGTTGATAGATACGGGGTCAAAGGTGACATTGCTTAAGGAGAGCAGTTTTAACACGCTTCGAAGGAAGGGGGACCGCGAGGTGTTGGAAGCGTCTGGTGGTATGGCAACCAAATTTGTAGGCATAACGGGGGATCCTCTTGGCATAAGTGGACTCTACCGGTTACACTTCTCTCTCGGCGGAATTGCATTGGAGCACCCCTGCTACGTATGCCCGGACACGGTGTCTCTGCCAAACGGAGTGTCAGGTATATTAGGGCAGGATTTTTTGAGAAAAAGGGAAGGTAGTAGTCTCATTCTCTGAGGAAGAGGTTAATGCGGGCGGCTCAAAAGTTCCGTTTTTGAACAGGAGAGGGGCTGAGATTCGCATTACCGATATTGACACCCGTCAAACAGTGGGATCATTGGAGAAGGTATATTCGCGGGTTGCCGTCCGGCTGGTCGAGGAGGCGGTCGTCCTTCCTTGGTCGGAGCACATTTTGTACGCGTTTGTGCCTTCAGATGTAGAGAGCGGCGCCGTGGGAGTGCTTGAGCGCATGCAGAACCTGCCCTACTTCCTTTCGTTATCTATATTTTTGTCTGTGCCGTGATCGTGCTAGAAGTGGGAGCTCCTTTATAACTGTGGTAAATTTATTTCGTCCAGTTTGGACTAGAAAAGAGAGGCTTGGGTGCTGAGTTTCATGTTTATCTGTAAAAGAAGATCAGTGCTGCCCCTGGAGACGCCAGTTATGACAGCGGAGGCATATGGTGTTGTGCAGTGGTGTTGAGTGCAGCGAAAAGTGTTTTGTCGGACGCACTGTGCGAGGCGATTCAGAAAGACAAGGGGAGCTGCAGGGACTCAAATGTTCGGAGAACATTCTTCTGGAGGGTGAGCGAGTGTGACATTCCTTGTGTGCTACGAGGTACATTGTTCGACGGCGCGGCGTAGACGGAAACCCAGGTATTTCTTTGTGTGTGCTACGAGGATCCACGTTCGACGGCGCGGCGTAGACGAAGGGACCCGCCGCCGTGACAGCGGCATCATCAATTACCCAGCCATGCTCTTTGAGTGACGACCAGAACAACCGGACCCGCCGCCGCCGCCGCGGGGAAACAGGCTTTATCCTCCCCAATTTCCGGGCACATTCCAGGACAAGGGAGCTGTCAGCGGGCCAGAGCGCGCCGTACCACAGCCGACGCTATGCGCTACCGCGAAGACAACATTCTTTCCCTCCTTCCCCTTTCGACGTGGGCTATCGCCGGGAAGGCACCCACAGCTTCCCGCCGTGCCTCGTGAACAAAAGCGCATTCCCAGAAGGGCCGTGACGGACACCTGTCATGGCGGACAGGCAGTACTCGCCAAGAATGTGGAAAGACAGGCGCTAGTGAATTAGCTCCGAAGAGAGAGCCTGTGTATACTCTCACTTGAGAGAGAGTGGTGGCGTTTTTGTTGTTTATTTAGTTTGTATTGTTAACAGACTCTGGGTTCGAGGCTAAGCCCAACCCAAGGGGTGGTCCCCATCTCGCATGTTATTTTGGATTGGAGAATTGATGCTTTGGGCGGGCCACTGGAAATGACCGCCCTTAGTCCTTTGTTAATCAAGTGCTTAAAAGCACATGTAAACGGATGCAGTCCAGTCTGAGCTGGGGCTCCATGCTTAGCATGTAATGTGATGCTACTTAGGCACTAACCTGCCCGGTCGATGAGTAAAGTAGTGCAAAGTTTGTTCTTTTGTAAATTCAGTTCTGCTTTTTCCAGTTTAACTCTCTGTATATGTATGTTGTAAAATTATGCTCTGCTGTCATCATCTACAAGCTCGCCTCCTGTTCATCTTCCAAGCCGAACGACACTAGAGGAAGGGTTTGTGAACCATCCTCGAAGAAACGGACGACTATTGAAATTCTACTGCAAGCACGCTCAGGACGACATCGTTCGCCAAGAGGGCCTTCAGCGCCGAAGCCCGACGGCGTGCAGCTTCTGCCAGCAACCGCTCGAGCCCAACTCCGGAGCCACTCCATCGCCCCCATGAAGTCGTCGGCACGTAAGCTCGGACGCCCCAGCCTCTGATGTATAATCTTAATCATGTGTAATTATTGAATATACCTGTTTGTTTAAACTGAGCCATACGGTGTCTCTTTGCCTCTCCGTCCCGTGTGGACCTGCGCATTATGGGGGTCATCACAGAATGCTTCGTGGTTACCGTGTGAAGGGCGCTGTGAAATAGAGGGAAGAAGGAAGCGACGCTATCGGGGGGACGGTAACAAGCACATATTACGGTGGGAGGGAATGAGGCGCTAAAGCAGATGAATAATATTTCTAAAGGCGACTCTACTTTTAAGCTGTAGCATTTAAGGTTGCGATGAGTGGCTATCAAGACGCCGCCCCCTCGTTTGCCTATGCGGTCACGGCGAAAAACTTCGTAGTTAGGAAATATGGCCTGTACTTCGTTGTTATGTATGGATTCGTTTAGCCAGGTTTCAGTTAGTATGAACTGTGTTGCATTCACTTGTGTCAATGATACTAGCGAATACATCGCGTTTCGGTAGGAGGCTTCTGATGTTAGTGTACAGAAATGAAATTGGGTTGGAAACCTCTATGTTGGTGACAGGCCGACAGCTATGGTACACGTGGTACTATCTGCTGTGACGCGTGATCAAAAGTATATGTGGCATTTCCAATGGTTTTGGTTTCGGTTTATAGGGTTTAATGTCCCAAAGCAACTCAGGCTATGAGGGACGCCGTAGTGAAGGGCTCCGGAAATTTCGACCCCCTGGTGTTCTTTAACGTGCACTAACATCGCACAGTACTACGGGCCTCTAGAATTTCGCCTCCATCGAAATTCGACCACCGCGGCCGGGATCGAACCCGCGTTTTTCGGGGTCAGCAGCCGAGCGCCGTAACCACTGAGCCACCGCGGCGGCACATTTCCAATGGTCATCTTTTTGTGACGGAGAGGGAATTTTTCTTTCTGGCTCTTTACAAATTGGATGAGGTTCTTACGGGTCATACGAGTGTTGGGAGAATAGCCTTCAGAGATGCTGTAGTTGGTCCTTTTTAATTTCTTTGCGCTAGTGATGACTTGCTCTTTTACTTTAAAATGCGCGAATTTTAATATTATGGCTCTGTTCTTATTTTCGTCAAAACGGCTGAGGCGGTGTGCCCGTTCGATTTCCAATGATTGTATTGAAATCTTGAGGTTAGTACTGCAGAGTTCGGTGATTAATATTTCTGATTCCGCCCATGTTTCCTGGTAGGTGTCTTTGAGCCCAAAGAATAACAAATTACAACGACGAGCACGGTCTTCCGAGTCATCAAGTCTTTGGACAATATCAGCCACCTGACTCGCATTTTTTTCGGCAAGGCACTGAACGTTCTCAAATTCTGCTTTAAGGGAGCCTAATGAAGCACAGTCTTCTTCAATTTTCGCAAGTCGTGTTTTAATTTCGTCGAAGGTTTTTTTCCTGTTGCGCCAATTTGGTACGAATTGTTTTCATTTCGCTTAGAAGAGATGCCCGTCGAGCTTTGATATCGTTCAGTGCCAGCAGTATTTCACTATTGCTATCGCTGGTATTATCGGCGACGCCAATGCGGGTGGAAGGCCCGGGGTTTAGCTCGATATCACCACACAGCAGTAATAGATTTAGCAAAACATGTGTACAGTCAGCAACAAGAGCAGCAAGGCACTGTGGACTAAGCAGCACAATCAGACCAGCGTTAACGTGTTCGCTTGGCGAAAAGAGCGTAATAATTTTTTTACTACCATGTTACTATGTTACTACTATGTTTACTACTATGTTTCACTACAATGTTATTATTATGTTGTGTATATCAGCAACTATAGGAAAGACTGCATTTCTAGAGTGGAGAGCTGTAAGTAAGCTTAGGGAGTCTGTGTAAATAATACTGTTTGCGAGGTTCTCTTTTACTATTTGTTCAATGGCTACAGACACGGCGTAACATTCGGCAGTGAAGATTGGTTCACGCTATGGTAGCCTAACTATATGATTGCAACTGCCTTGTACGACTGCACTTCCAACGTAAAAATCTGTTTTTGAGCCATCTGTATAAAAAGCAGTGCAAGTACTGTATTTTTCCTGGAGTGAAAACAATTCTTGTATTATATGATGTGGTGACTTTGTTTTCTGCCGAAATGTGTAAGAGTGAGATCACAGATTTCCGGGAAATTGTACCATGGCGGCAGTGGATCTCGTCTTTCGGCAATGCCGAGGCAATGTGTCCATACGCCGAGATTTTCGCACATCTCTTCAGAACGCAAGAGCAGATCTGGTACTTGCGGTTTGTTGTGAAACAGTATTCTGGATGGGCACTTTGTGATTATTTGGTGACAGATGTGTTTAGGTAGCGAACGGATTTTTAGAATGTAGGCACACGTGAGCATCGTTCTTCGGTCTGTAAGTGATGGTTCGTTCCTACATACAGACTGTCTATGGGCGACGTCCTGTATGCACCAGTGGAAAGACGCAACCCTAAATTATGTACTCGATCTAGCTTTTAAGGAACGATGGCCTCGCTGATCCATACACTATACATCCGTAATCCAGAGTGGAGCGGACTACAGAGCGGTAAATTTGTAAGAGACAAGTCCTATCGGCTCCCCAGTGTTTTTTCGACAGAACTTCGAGTATGTTTAGGGATCGAGAAGCTTTCTTTTCCAACGCATTTATGTGAGGTAGGAAAGTGAACTTTATGCCAAAAGTTACACCAAGAAATTTATGTTCAGTTTTCACTGGTACATCTATTTCGTTCAGGTGTATGGTGGGATCTGTATGTATGTCTCGTCTGAATGAGAACAGAATTGCCACCAGATTTCTGTGGGCGGAACCGGAAACCATTTCTGTCCGTCCATGTTGCCAGTTTATTTATTGTTATTTGTATTTGTCTTTCACATGTTGATACATTGGAGGATGTACAAGCTATTTGAAGGTCGTCCATATAGACCGATGACATAACGGACCTTGGGATTATTTTTGTAAGAGAGTTCATTTTCACAACGAAGAGAGTTGTGCTTAAAATACACCCCTGAGGTACTCCGTTTTCCTAAATGAAATTTCTCGAAAGGGTTGTACCCAGGCGGACATGAAATGAGCGCTTAGATAGGAAGTCTTTTAGGCAGTTCAACATTCTTCCTCGGATGCCATGCTCGGCAAGGTCTTGAAGAATCCCGAACCGCCAGGCCGTTTCGTATACCCATTCTAAATCGAAAAATAAAGCGAGACAGTGTTGCTTATGAAAGACCGTTCTCGAACAGTATTTTCAAGACGAACTAGGTGATCTGTTGTGCAGCATCCCTTTTTAAAACCACACTGATGGGCATCGAGAAGTTCACAGATTTCAAGGAAAAACGTTAATCTTATATTAAGGACACTTTCAAAGGATTTTGCCAGCCACAAGTCAGGGCTATGGGTCTATAGCTACTAGGAGTGGTTGGGGGTTTTGCAGGTTTAAGTAACGGTACAATAATAGGTTTTTTCCAGGCTTCGGGTATTTTCCCCGAGATCCATACTTTGTTAAAGAATCTTAAAAGTGTCTCTACAGCAGGCTTGGAAAGATGGCAAGCATTTCATAGCGTATTTGGTCGGGTCCCTGGAGCAGTTTTTCTGCCTGGCAGACAATGCTACTAGCGTTGATTTGCATGGAGGGTAATAAGAGTATGATATAATAATAATTGTTCATTTGCACCTCCACTTGTAGGGAGCCTTTGTATTTCGGCTATATTTCTGTATTTAAGAAATGACTGCGTATAGTGCGCTGAACCGGAAACTACAGCGAAGTGCTCCCCCAGTATGTCTGAATGTTCATCTAAACTCGTTTGTGTGCCGGGTTTTGTGAGAAGAGGAATTGTGAAACGTGAGTAGCGGCCATTTAATTTTCGGACTTTCTCCCACACTTTTTTTTTTGATGACGTTGAGCTGTTTATAGAAGAGACCTAAGTTTTCATGATGTTTTCTCGGCCTTGCGCCGGATGCACTACGTTATAATAAGTTGGGTATCTGCGAAAGACCGAAGGCTTTATCTGCAGTTTTTTTGCCTCCTTGCATTCTCGTGTGTACCAAATTTTGTGGTTCTGGCGCACCACTCCTGTGGATTTAGGAATTGATACATGTGCAGCAGAAATAATGCATGTTGTGAACATTTCATTTATCTCATCTATGCTGTGGTTTTCTAAAATTATATCCTGTAAACTTGCTTTTTCTTGAAACAATGCCCAATCAGCTAAATGTAGTTTCCAACGCTGCGGTTTTGTAAGAATAACTGTTGGCGAGGATGACAGGCCTATTATAACAGAGAGGTGATCTTCAAATCCACCCACGGCACCGAATAAAAAAGAGCGGATGGTGTGAGCGAAACACTGGCAAGAATCTTCAGTGACTATGACGTTCAATTCTGACACGTGTTTACAAACAAGCTCAGACAGCAACTAGTGCGAGTGAAAGACAAGTTAGAAAGCACTAGACACTCAGGGGTTGCATACAAGATTCCTTGTCAGGACTGCGACGCAGCCTAACCTGGGGACTATAGGAGACGGCTCAGAGAGCACAAAATGACATTGTCAAGGGGCGCACCCAGGAAAACGCCTTGGCAGATCACCAGAAGTGCACCGGTCACATTATCGCCTGGGACGCAGCAGTATTATATCCACCGAGAAATCATCATCCCGCCTACTCCTCGAGTCATTCCATATCCAATTCACTCCGCACTCGCATAATCGGACACGTGGGCCCATGCCTGCAGCATACGCATGCTCATTACGGCGACCTTCACTTGTAAAGACACGGTGGTGGTGGTGGTGGTGGTGGTGGTAGTGGTTTTTATTAAAATAATAGTAAAAACGAAGGAAAAGATATTTGCTAGCCCCGGCATCTGCCATCGATACTGAAGCACCTGAGATGGGGCAGCGGAAATAAGGGATAGCAGGCAGAATGGAGAAATGGAATGAAAGAGGTGAGGGGACAGCAAGAGACGATAGGGGGAGAAGTAGTATATACAAACTATTTACACAATAAGATGTGTCCAGGTTGTGCGCGTGATTAGTTCATGTTGAAGGAGACACGGCCGATTCGTTTTTGGTTTCATATGTGAACAAGGGACCCGTAGGAGTCCCTAAACGTCGTTTGTTTTTACCCTATTGCTCTTCCTTTTCGCGGCGAGTGTTAGGTTTTTCAGATTGATATTTCCTCGCCAGACGAGTTTTCGTCGAACTCTGGACGACCGAGCTCAAGGACCACGTGACGAAAAGTCGAATTTCATTCGAGAACTGATGGAAATAACCAGTATTTGTAATGAGTTTGAAAAGAAATCAGAATGCGTTTATTACATCATTTTCTGTGTATACCGGTCATTGCTTGTATCCAATGGCGCTATGTATTTAGCCAGAATATCATACCATCAGTCATAGGACTCTAATAACAACTCTGAAACGCTTTACAACGTGTCTTGACTTCTTTCATCTGTTCCCACTCGCCTCAGTCGTTTATTTCAGTTAACGCTTTTCCGTATGCAACTCTTTCTTCATGTAGGAATGCTGCGCAATGCAAAGGCGACAGGGATAAAAACTGCAAGGACGACTGCAAACTAGCAACAGATATTTAATTGCAGGAGGCACATGTGCTGTACACTGTGGGTCACGCGGTCCCTTATGCCGACGAGAGCGGAAAGAGGAGGCGGCTCTCCCTCTGTTGGCGAATTAGACATTCGCCCTAACACGATACCTCGCGCCAGATGTCGCTGAGAAAGGAAGCGAAAAAACTGCTAACCCATTCCTGCTCAAGACGGACACAATTTGTCACTGCCTTTTCCATCTTTTCGTATTTAGGAATTCTTTTCTTTCCCAATAAATCAGTTGTGAAAAAGGCAAAAGACCTGTGGTGTTCTTTCTGTGTCTTCGTAACGTTTGCGCCCACTTATTCATCACGAACAGCATTCAACTTGCCCAAATTTTTATTCTGTTATACAGGTGAAATCTGCAGTAAGGCTCAGCCCTCATTCAGAATCACCGCACATAATTCTTTTACGACCGAAAAGAAGTCTCTTGTTTTGGCACCTGAACGCGGGCCCAATCTACAACGAAATAATAAGTTCCAGAAGACGATAACGTCAGTGGGTGCCTGATGTAGAGAGAATAGGTCGGAACTTCTTCGTTTTGACTAGTACATCTCGTTAAAACTCATTTTCATCCATCGAATCACTAATCCCTTAATTTATGCCTCTGTTATCGAACACATACTTATTAGAGTACCGTCTTAAGCTACGACATTATGTGAAAGCCCACTCAAGCTCCGCCTAACCAATTGTGATGACCCCATAATGCGCAGGTCCACACGGGACGGAGAGGCAAAGAGACACCGTATGGCTCAGTTTAAACAAACAGGTATATTCAATAATTACACATGATTAAGACTATACATCAGAGGCTGGGGGCGTCCGAGCTTACGTGCCGACGACTTCATGGGGGCGATGGAGTGGCTCCGGAGTTGGGCTCGAGCGGTTGCTGGCAGAAGCTGCACGCCGACGGGCTTCGGCGCTGAAGGCCCTCTTGGCGAACGATGTCGTCCTGAGCGTGTATGCAGTAGAATTTCAATAGTCGTCCGTTTCTTC
>JARKHS020000502.1:0-17968 GCA_030143305.2 Amblyomma americanum | reverse complement strand
GTCCATATCTGCAACAGGTCGCCTTTGAGCACGGCTAACGATGGCGTCGTTTGAAAACGGCGGAACGACGCGTGCCCGGACGCGGCACTTCGCAGGTGTGATCAAAGCGTGGAAGTGGGGTTGCTTTTACCCTTTTGGCTGAGCACTTCGCCCCCCCCCCCCCCTCCTGGCGTGAGGCGCTTTCCCCTACGTTTTCGCCATTGACGCAGCCATCACTCACGGTTAGAGTGAGGACGCGCGTTGCAGTAGTACTCAATGCGAGGATGACGGTGGCGATGTGCGGGGGGGGGGGGGGGGGGGGGACTCAGATACCTTCCCAGGATCTTGTCACTGTGTACGAACATACGCACCGTGTTTTTGGTTTTACTTTGTGTTATTGTCCGGGCGCTGGGTTTGAGGCTGTAGTGTGGCGGCCGCTTCGAAAGCAGGATCTGCTCGTTGTCGGTCCCCTTGGCTCCCTGTTAAAGGAATATGCAATAAATTAATTGTGATTACATAAAGCAGACGAGAGATATGCATTTCATCACTCGTCACCTCAACGCAAGAATTTTTAAGCTGGCATAAATAACAACGAAGATATAGACGATTAAAAATTACGCTCCTCCTTTCCCCCCTCAACTCGTACACGCGGGGCACCAGACAAAAATAAAGAAAACAGCTCTGGGACTGGGCCCCGCCCATGAATACGTCATCCGCTGACGTTCCTTTTGCAACTTCGGGTTGTCGCTCCTAGCACCCCAGCAGCAGCGTCGGCGGCGGGATTGCGGCGCGCGTCCGGTTTCTTTGCTTGTCGTCTGTTGTAGTTAGCAGTTATGGACCCTGACCTCGAGGCGCGACTGCTCGCTCTTACGGCCGCGATGGGCATCGAGCCCTATGCGTTCACGCCGTACCAGCTGAACGCCAGTGACGATGGTAGCGACTCGGCGAGCCACTGCGAGTGGCTCCGGAACTCCCGACAGAAGGAGGCGGCAAAGGAAAATTGAAACCATATGCGCGAAGGCAATGCCGTGGCTCGCATACGATTTTCACGGCTATCGGAAGTGTGCCCGTGACGTCGTGGCTGCCGAGGCTCCAGCGAATGACAGCGTGTGGTGGCCTGGTTACGTCATGGGTATAGTGACGCCTTTTTTCACGATTTTAGTTTCAAAATCGGTCACTACGAGCACACCAATCGACCCGCGAATTTTAAAAAATATGGTTTTTAAAAATTCATAATAAATTGCCGGCTCAGTTCCGAAGACTCATACTTGGTGTGAATGCTTCTTAGCATCATTTCTAAGCATTGAAAACATTTAAAGACGGCTTTTTATTCGTTGCATAGCCCCTTTAAGTCGCTGACTCGCTGGTCATTAAGTGCGTCCTGGCGTTTGCCAGCGCCCGTTCTCGAAGAGTGCCGGCTATGTTTTATGGCCGTCATTTCCTCTCTTTTGCTGTTTCATATGTTTTATTGCGAAGCAATACTACTTTAGGTCGCACTTCAGCCCGTTCCGTGCCGAGGCGGTGGTAGGCACCATTGACCTTTAGCGTGACCTCGCTGCGTGACGTCACACCACGTGACCTAGAGTGACGTCACACAAGCTGTGTAAAAACGGGGCCCCATCTCACGCCGTCGCGAGGTGAGGCGGTAGCCACCAACGGCGGCCTAACTCCCGCTCCTCTCACCAGGGGCGCTACGGTCGGTGTGACGTCACACCAGCTGTGTAAAAACGGGGCCCCATCTCACGCCGTCGCGAGGTGAGGCGGTAGCCACCAACGGCGGCCTAACTCCCGCTCCTCTCACCAGGGGCGCTACGGTCGGTGTGACGTCACACCAGCTGTGTAAAAACGGGGCCCCATCTCACACCGTCGCGAGGCGAGGCGGTAGTATAGTGCCTAGAATATACTGGCTAGTGTGCCGACCGTGGCCTTCCTTGTGGCACCGCGAGCGATGAATACCGACGGCCGCCGCATGGAGCGCTGCAAGTCGGGAGGGTGCCGCCGAGCCGCAACGCTCTCGCAACATCGGCAAGAGGACTAGTGCATTTTTGCTTTCGTTAAGCTGTAATCGACAAAAGCTGTCATGGAGGCAGCTGACTATAGGTTTCAGGGTTTGTTTTGAGTCTCTGTCGAGGAGCTGCACATTTAGCACTTGTCGCTTGCGCGAAAGCTGCTGTGAAATTCAGCACAACTTCGTGTTTCGAAACACGAAACTTGTGCTGTACATAGATATCTTTTATATATATATGAAGTACTTTTTCGGTAACATTTTCTCTAATAAAGTAGGCGAAACGCTTCGGTTAATTTTATTGGATTATATTTAGGTGTTCTCGCTGTGTACGTACTACATTTGCGAACGAGTAAACACATGCAATGTGAATAACGCAGGAAACACAGTCGTGCAACACTCGTTTTTATTCGCGTGCAATATCAATCGCGGACATGTTACAGAAGTACAGCAAGCAGGGCCCATATGTGCACATGAGAAGCATTTATTGGCAGCGACACAGTTTTAGAAACTTATGCCGCTGCCTTTGCGATTCCCTCTCTTTGTTGAGGCCCTTGACAAAAAAACGAAACCTTAAGAGAACATAAAACTTTACAACGGTAGATAAAACTGCCTTTTCATGCTCTGAGCAGCCAAGTTGAGGAAAAGACAGTGTCTGTAGCTGACTCGAAAATTCAACTAAACTCATTTCATGGAGCTTGTTTTTACTAAAAAACACAGTAAAGGCATCTTCCATGGCCTTTACAGCAGTTGACAAGCTCTGGCTGGGGTACACTAGGACCCCATTGTCAAAATGGCTAGTAAAGTACGAAGCGGCGTCGGCACTTGCTTCAGCTTTGCTTACACATAGGCAGCCTGCACACTGTGGACAACAGTTCTTAGCAATGATCTTTCTTGCCACGTATAGCCTGTAGTGTAGTAGATCAAAGCACTGTGGCTCTTCTTCTCTATGCACGATGCATGGTCACTGCTAGACACGACAGCTTGAACTACATCTTCAGCTTCACTGACGTTTCCGTGGTCAAGAAGGTCATCTATTTTGTCGGAAAGGAACTTACTCGTAGTTTCACACACCTCCTTTGGGCTCAGCAGTGCTTTGATTACGTCTGGGGTGCAGTTCACTCCTCTAGGTGGCTTTGCCAGGTTGTAGAATGCGAGTAAATTCACAGTCATCAGAAACTGTGACACTGTCGGATGGTCGTTACAGCTAGACGACTGTCTAATTATACCAAAAAGGTTTTCAAGCTTATCCTGCCTTAATCTGGACGTTAAAAGATACTTGAAACCCACGGTCGACGTCAGGTAGGACAACAAGCCAAGTGTACTCTTGATGGTAACCCTTAGCCCAGCAGACGTGCTTTATGTAAGAAAACCACCACCAGCTGGTTTTGCAGTTTGCTCCCATTCCTGCAGATACTCTAGGAAGCCTTTCAGAAATTGCACATTTGGACTGTCAGGCTTGAGTGCCTTCTCGCTTGTTCGCGATGTCATAACACGAATCAGGCGATTCATTTCTTTTACGAAATCTACTGTCGGCTGCACGGTCCTATGTGAGGCTTCAATGTGTTATCTATAAATGAAAAGTCCTTTGATGACCTGGTCGCTGAAGAGCTGAAATGCGATGTCCACTTTCATTTTTTCAAAGCAGTTTGGCTTAAGGTGTGCATTTGTCAGGCTTGGCATAACTTTCAGTGTAACATTTTCTCGATCCGCTTCGAAGGCTGCTAGTACAATACCAATGTGAGCATGCCCAGCTGGTGTCAGGTATCCTTTTCCAACAAATCCGTTTCTCACATTCTTCAAAAGGTGTGGAAAATCTGACAAAAAATAGAGCTGCCTTTTAGGATCCACTCGGTGTTTGGTGCTGCTCCGAACGTGGCTTTGAGAACCTTTGAAAAAAAACAACAACTTGCGATCAGTTTCTTCATCACAATATTTAAGCATTAGAAACATGAAATCTGCACTAGCACCATGCACACTCTAAACAATCTTGCATTTTGTGGGAAATTACAGCCTTACCCTGTATTCCAAACAGCCGCCACATGCTCCTATTCCAGCTGGCGCCGTCGCATGTTATGCAATCCACGAACAGACCAGCCTTTGCCTCAAGGACTGTGGTTTCCAAAATGATTTTCGCCAGTGTTGGGGCCTTCACATTACCCTTTGAGGCAAAAACACCGAGGATTTGCGTCCATTTTCCTGTGGAAAGATAATCTCTCACAAATGTACGTGCGTTTTACGTATAAAGTTGCGAACTGTAACCAAGAGAAAAAAAAGTTTACCAGTAAATGGCTGAAACAGCACAATCATCCCATGGTCTGCCAGCACATTCTTCTGGTCAGCAGGTGTATGACCTCCAAGGTCAACAAAGCCTTCAATATCACCTGAATTGTAAAAAAAAGCACAGGAAAAACACCTTGTTTTATGCGCAGACATCTCTCAACACAGATCAGAATATGGCAAAGGTACTAAACCAGCATAAAAAAGCACGTGCTAAAAGACGACGATCGAATATTACCAGAGCACTGCACGGCTCGAGCAATATTGTAGTGCTTAGCAGAAGATCGTATTTTTCTCATACTGTAACAGCTCGCTGATTCGTGCTTCAATGGACCGGAAAAAATGTTCGCATAGTCGGAAATTAAGTTCGAACTATCGAATGACCCCGAAAAAAAAAAACTGACAAGAACCGCTTGCATCGCGCTAAATTTATTTGGTGAAAGACTTGGCAGTAGTTGCTTGTTATTTTAGATGAGAACGGCGCAACAATCACTATTTTTAGCGGTGGAGCTCTGCCGCTAGTGCATCGCACGCCGCAAGCGCGGAAGATTCACGGGCGATGAATACGGCATTGCTCAGCAGCTCCGAAGCGGCAAGAAAAAAATGTGGATAAGGAAGATTAGCGAAACAGCCAACCAACGCTATAAACGGCGCGTAGCTGGGTTTGGCTGGCTGGCTAGTGCGGTTGGGCGTACGTTTCAGAAAAGCAAAATCGAAACTATCAGTGTGTCCGCTCTTGTAGATGAGGCCGTCCGTCCGCCATCACGCCTGCCGTTCAGCGCAAGTCAGAGCTGCGCGAGTGATTCTGCAGCACAGAATTCAGCTTTGAGGGGGGCTATTTGGACGACCGCTTGCCGAACCGATACTTGTATGTACACAACCTCCTTTGGGAGCCCGTTCGAATTAACTGGTGCGAGACCCGTAGCTTCCGAAACAGTGAGCGTGCAACGCCATAGACTTGCATAGCGTTGGCCGGGACCGCGCCGGCAGTTCGAATTATGCGGATTTTCGCATTGCGGGGTTTGAATCAAAGAGCTTTTATCGTATACACAGAACGGTCCAAGAATTCATTGCAGCTATACTCACCAGCTGATTTCACATTTAGGTGCTCCGAAAGCTTTATTTCGTCAATGACGAGGCCACCGTGATGACTGTAAGCATCCATGGTCTTTGTTTTTTCATTTAGGGCATCGAAGACCTTTGTACTGAGGCCAAAGCCACCATTGAAGCGCTGTAGGTACTTTTTCAGGCAAGTTCGCCTTGGCAGAACCATAATAGACTGTCTGCGGAGATGTTCATACAACTTCGGGCTTCGCATCCTCATCAGCATACATTCTAAAATCCACTCATCATCGTATCGCATTCCCTTGTGTGATTTTCGCCTTGCAGCAAGGAAACAACTCTTTACAACCAGCTGCTGCTTTGAGGGAAGAGATTTAATTTTGCTGTTAAATGTCTCTTCACTAAGAGCCTCATTTCGCTCTTTCATGTGAGCCACCTGTATCCTTGCATTTGCCAATCTTTTCTTGGTTCTTGACAAGCTTCGAGAAATGTTCCTGCACTGTTTCTTTTCATCAGATTTTCTGGCAATTTCACTTGTGCTTTTCTTTTTTCTGCACACTTGGTTTTGAACCAGAATCCTTTGGTACTTGCAGAAAGCGCAGGATTCACCTTCAGACCTCACAGGTAATGAACACTTCTCAGAAAAAAAATCATGCCATTGTAGGAGGTGTGCTTTCCTAATGCCGGCTTTATGCCGCATCCATCACAAAGATTTGTCAAGGCAACTTCCTTGAACAAAGTTTCGGCCTCTTCACAAGTTGTGACGATGTGTTTTGACTTTTCCCTTCCCCTGAGGTAAACCGTGGCTACCACTGATTGTCCATCAAGTAATGGCTTTGCAAATGCTACCATCTTTTCAATGAAGAGGTTAGCGAAGTTATTTTTTTCAGCCTCACAATAGGCGTACGTTAATGAATCGACTGTCATGGATGGCACTTTCATCCATGTCACTGGAATAGCGACGTTGGAGAATGGATGGAGACGATCGTTGGTTGTTCGTGGTCGTTCGTCACCAGCATTTTGCGCTTCGCCAACGCTTCCTTCTGCAGAAACACAGCGTGGGGTGGTGCACTTTTCAGTTACTGCAGCTCCGCTGTTGGTGTCAGATGCTTCCATGCTCACCGATTCAGCATTATCAATGCCTGAGCACAACTCGGAGGCTTCCGACGCAGCACGCCTGTGACGCTTTGCTGGAGGCTCTTGCTGGCACAGATGTCTAGTTTTTCTTTCAGCTGACACTTTAGGCAGAATGTGTTCTGGGTAATGCGTGAATATCGAAGGCACGGCGTCGGGTTTCAGGCGCGGTTTATCGCGGGGAAGCTCGCTGGTAACACCATTTACGCTGACACTGAATGTGCGCTCGATACAACTGCTCTCAAAATGTTTCTCGCAAACCACAGCAGCTGGCGTCAGCCTTCTGTCCTCTCTTTTGATGTTTCTTTCCCATTCTGAGAGCCGCGTAGCATCAGATGGTGCAGTAAACATGGAAACACGTTCTTTGTTCGAGCGGTAACCGCTTTTACACATTGGCACAAAGCAAGTCTTCTCTTTGCACTGTCGCTTTGGCTTTGACATCTTTTTTGTGCAGTCACATGTAGCTCGTTTAGTGGTGGACACGGTAAAAAAAACAATCGAGAGCTCAGTGCATGATTTGACTACACGGTCAAAGCACGCAGAACGGATACACGCACGCACAGAACGCGCGCACAAAACCGACGCAATCACCACAGAACTGCTCGGAGGAGCGGATGCGTCGACTTTCATGTGCAAGGAGCCACACAGGACAACATACACTGCACCTCAGTCAACAAAATTTCGTGCACAAGCAGGTTAATCGCGCACGCACAAGACCAGGTCGCTGACTTCCGAAGCGAGAAAACCGCGTCGTCTGCTGCGGCAGCACCCTCCCGACAAGCAGCGCCCTCTGCCGCCATCGGTGGGCTTTCATTGCAAACGGTGCCACCTGCTCCCATTGCGCAGCGCTGGCGCTCGGCACACTAGCCAGTATATTCTGGCCTAACTCCCGCTCCTCTCACCAGGGGCGCTACGGTCAGAGTGACGTCACACCAGCTGTATAAAACAGCTCCGCTCCTCTCGCCAAGGCAGTCAATTTGCTCCGCAACCACCAGGCTTAACCAAACTAAGCCACGGCCGTTTTTACTCGTTCTCTCGGAAGCCTAGCTGCGGCGTTCCTTTATACGTGTTTTCATTACAGTACGGAAAAAGCGCGCGGGCCCCCATTTTGGGTGTTTCTCTCGAACACTTTTTATATATGAGAAAAAACGTTTCCTCCTTCCTTTTTCTCCAGCACATCATACCGCAGACTCACTGGAGCCGTTTTCATGGCAGTGTGGCTCTCTGGGTGTTTACACTGTATAAACTCGTCCAAAGCGCTTGACAATCATTTTCATAACCAGAAAATGAAGCAAAGCATAGGCTCCTGCGAATTACACTCTTCAATTAATAAAAAGCTTACTTAGTTATCCTATTTTCATAGGTAGCCACACACAAAATTTAGTTGCGGTTGCATTTATCTGGGACCAAAATAATTATGTGGTCCTATCTTAATTCGTTGAAATGGATTGCATGACACTACTGGCCTCGGCTTTCAGTGCACTACAAGCGTACAAGCTTTTTGAGGGGCGGATTTATATAGGCTTGGTTTGGGTGGCGGGGTGGTCGAAATTTCGTCCTTTCGGCAAGGAGTGTCTACAAACAACTGTGATGCCACGGGAAGGTGTCACAATTTTCTTACTAATATTGGCGGTCTATACTTTTTCCTAAATGTAGCCAGCAAATTATGAGAAAGCGGAAGTTCTCGCGATAATACAGCGTAGATCTCGAAGTTCAAGATAGAAAACCTCAAGCGTTCCTCCCAGAGTTGTTCCCTATCTTGAGCCTGTCATTATTTCACTGCCGTGGAATCACCAGCAAGATTACGTGATGGCGTGCAGAGTGCAAAGTTTGCCGGCAATCCTGAATGGCGCCTCTACTGATACGAGGAACATGAGTGTGGTAATAAACTTTTTAGCTCTAGCGAAAAAAAATTATTGTTCAAATATTCAGGGGGGTGCAGCCGCCTCCTCTTGCCAAATTGTTGCCGTGTTGTTTGCCAAATAAAGTGAGACTTTTGCAACACCACCCGGACAGCCTTATTGAAGCTAGGGAGGCAGGCGGTCTAGAAAAAAAAGGAATAATGGGCAGAAGGGATGCAAGCTTTCTTCTTAAAGGGGCCCCGAAACACATTTTCAGTGCATTGTGTTGCCTCTTGGTTGCATAGAATGAGTTATAGTGATGCTATTAGCATCGGTCGTGCCGCGTATACTGCGGTTTTTAATATTTTAATTACCCCGCAAAAACAAATTTGTAGCGCTGACGGTGTCACCATACAGTGGCGGTTTTTAGCAGTGGATATGACATCACTTAGTGCGAGCTTGATGATAGGACAAAGAGTAAATATACTGCAAATTGGGTTAATAACTAGAGATACGTTTTGTCAAGTTTTTGTGTTTTATATTAAATTAAGAAAACCAACTTGTTTGCCCTAGATAAAAGCACTGTAAATCAAGTAAAACAAAAACATGCCACCAGAGGCATGGCTACTTTTGGCATCGAAGGACTTTGCGCCCCTCTGTAAACATCCTACGACCTAGCACTAAAAACACTTATGGCTACTCTCTATGTATCTGAAGCGGATTTGCGGAATCGATCCGATCGAGCCATTGCACTCTATAAGAGTTCGTTTCGGTCCCAAGGAAGTATGCGTTCGTTTCACATTTAGCAGGCGGTGCGCATCGTCAGCTTGTGAAGGATCTCTGGGCGGCAGCGCCAGATGGCGCCACGTTCCCGTCAACAGCGCGCGCTCCTTGCTCGCTGTGGCCAACCAGCGCGCTAGGAGCGACGGGCGATGGTTGGCGGTAAAAGCAGTAGCGGTGCGCGCTATGCTAAATGTGTCCGATTTCTTGCGCAGGCTGTCACACCGTCGCAGTATCTCGAGCTCGAGTTCGGATCCATAAGTAAGGGAACGTCACTGATCAGTGTTTCCTTCTGTGCCGTCGACGTGGCGGTGAAGCATCGCTGGGTCAGCTGGGCGTTCACATGGTTGTTGTACCCATGCAAACGGCGCTGCCAGCCTTGGCATGAACGAGTTACAGAGAACAGGCAACCATGGAGTGCAAGAGTAAAAGTACTTTTTGGGCTAGTTGGTGCATTTTTTAACCAAGGAAACGGAGCAGCGCAAAAACATGCAATCACACAAGAAGGACACGACACGAGCGCGCGTCGTGTCTTGTCCTTCTTGTGTGATTGCATGTTTTTGCGCTGCTCCGTTCCCTTGGTTAAAAAAACACGGAGTGCAAACTTCCGCCACGCGCTAAGATAGGCTGTTTTGATTGGTCGCCCTGAGTGTCGTCATCGGGAGAGTGAAATGGGAATGGGAAGCTGCGCGAAAATCGAGTTGAGGGCAGCATTTTGTTTGCTTGTATTTTGAAATTTCGTCACTGAATAACTCCCGTTCATATGCATCGATTCTCGTAATTCTTTTTTAGTCAGCATCTGTGTGACAAAGAATCCATCTGAAGCGTAACCGGCATCCGCTGAAGCAGTGTTTCGCAGCCTCTTTAAGTGGCGTCTGGATACCAACAAAGCCACGCCAAGGCCGGTCTCAAGGGAGCGCGCGCTTTTCTTCTGAAAGAGCGCGCACGCCCCTCTCGAGACCGGCCGTGGCCACGCAAAGTGCCGGCTTCCGCTTGAAGCTCAAGACGGGCCGCCAGACGGGCACATCCGCGCCGCGCCACACCCCGTACACGTTGTTGCCTCGGTCTGTGCGACAAATGGCGAGGATACGGGTTAAATGTCATCTGAAGTCGTTACGAGGAGACGAGGAGAAGGAGGCGGAGAGGAGACAACTCGTTTTCTTCGCCTTTTCCCGGCCGTTGCCCTACGCCGTGCTTGTCCCTACCTTCAGCATTTCCAAACTGGCTTTGGCCGTTCGTCGCTGTCGTATTACCTGAGGCGTAGGTAGACTACGGGTTGTCTTCCCCTAATGGGAAGTGCAGTCAACCGCCGTATGGCATTTTTTTATGGGGGAGGGGGCAAGAAAACAAATGCAGGACGTTTCATGTCACCGCCTTACGAGTGAGGGCAGCGCCCCTTTTGAAGCGATCCCCTCTAGTGAGTTATGGCTCATTCGAAGTTGGACCGTCATGACCCTTGCATTTTTTTTCTTCGCGCTTACTTTCCATCCAGTCTCACTGTAACTGCATGCCTTCGCTATCTAGGCGAGCAAGTTTGAGCCTTCGGCACTCCGCTGCTTGTGAGGGTGATAGCACTCTCAGTTTGATGAGAACAAATGACGCAGAACTGTTTGGTTAAAGCCTTCATTGCTGACCGGTACATGTGCCACAGGGGACGCGAATATATTTGCGACTGCTATATGAAACTGTGTGTGAGAGGGAAAGCTGATACGCTAACAGACCCGCCAGGCTGCTTGGTTTTCCCGCTGTACAGTGCTGCAGTCTGGTCTGGCCTTGTTCAAACATTTTCTGCATGCAGAAGAGTACAATAAATTGTGCACAGTTTGAGACCGCTGTGCCTGAGCGCTTTGAGACGGCATTTCGAGCAAAAACGAAGTCCCCTACCATCTTTGTCCTCACCATGCCAATGTTCAGCAACAAATATGGAACAAAGTTTGCGATAAGCAAACTGTACATCCTAATATAAATGAGACATGAACAGTCGGTGCAAAATGTCTTCAGTGCTAAAGACATGGAGCGAAACCCGTGACTTAGGCAACACTGCATGGTGCACAGCTGGCCGTTAGCTGAAATCGGTATGGTTGGAAAAGCGTTTGCAAATGCTTCTTATGGTCAACCTACCAAAATCAACAGGAAGTCTCACTTTTTCTTAATTACGGTCATATGCGGTCCTTTAAGGCACCCCGATCTCTCTCAATACGCGTAGGAATTGTGCAAACAGGAGAATCAGAAAGGGAAAATTTATGCAGCACCCGTTTCCCGCTGTAACAGCCGGAGAGCTGAACAATTATTAGAATAAACATTGAAAAAATCCAGCACACTTCAACCCTTCATGAGGCAACAATAACAAGTAAGCAAATTGTTTGTTACTTGTGGTTACTCTGCATTGTCGCAACCGGGAGTTGTTCTCCAACGCGCGCATTCGCTGCCGAACACTACATTTCAGTACGCTTCTCAGCAGATGGTTGAATGCTCGTGTAGCACACTTGGCTTTGTCTGGCGAATGGACAAGACACGTAATGACATTCAAAAAACAAGAACTATAACAATACCTCCGCGCAACAAGCATATACACATAGGAATTTCAATGTTTTGTTAACTTTGACACAAAGAAAGCTGCGATGTAAGACTAAAGTACTTGCAGTATAACAAATTTAGTGAGGAAATCTGCATTGTACGCTCTTATCGATGGTGACTATAGTTTGTGAAGATTGCGCTCAGTGATTTTTGTACAGCGTAATCCGATAGTATTAAAAAACAAAAATAGGTAATGTGCGCATAAAATGGAGGAGGTTTGGTACTCGCTTGATTGCGACATCTGTCATTAACATGCTCATAATTACTCATGCAGGCCTCAGTATATATCTCGAAAAAACTTTTAAGCACGGTGTGGCATTATTCAACTGCAAATGCCGAAGTGTTGTGGCGGAGTGGTTGCCTACCAGTCTCATACGCTGGTGGCCTTTGTTCGATTTCCGTATAAATCCAATGTTCTAGTTAAATTACCGTAAAATTATGACTGCCAGCTCGTGTGGACACCTTTGTGGACATAATCTGTCTACAACTGCCGCCCAACCTACTCATGAGTTAAGAAAGGCTTTTCCCTTAAAAAGGTAACAGTGATATTCTTATACATTTCGTTTATGCACCACTTAAAACCAAGAAAAGCATCCGCTGTTTCCTAACGGACCTCCTACATAATTATCTGCCTATACTCATACTCCAACAGCTGCGCATCATTATGAGCACCTGAAAGTAGGCGTATTTTGATCCGTTGAAATCATTTCAACTATAAAATGCAATCCTAATCAGCCGCTTTGATTGATTTTTTAGTTTTTTTCTGCAGGCTCATTCGGTAGCAATCGCCACTCAGTGAAACAGAATGAAAGCTAGCTGATGCCTTATTCAACCTGGTGCAAATAATGAAAAGAAGAAATAATCAGGGAGCGCTGGCCTCGCGCGACAGCATGCCAGGGAGGCAAGAGGTGATATTTCCCTCGCTGATCCAACTCAGAGAAACATAACCTGGGCTCCTTCCTGGCCACCAGGGTCTACGAGGCAATGAGATCGCTGATGCGGCAGCCCGAGCGCTTACGCACCGGACCCCTCATCAGCCGCTTTTGCGGTTCCTCTAAATTTTAATTCATTGTTGCGACAGCCAACGCCTCTACACGGCCCTTGCCGAGGGGCTCAGTAAGGCGGAGGAGCGAACTCTGCGGCGCCTGCAGACAGGAAATCTCTGTCCTGCCGCAGTGAAACACTTTGATCATGACGTAGGTGGAGCGAGCTGCGATATCGTTCACACAGTGTGAGCATGTACTCAGAATCGTCACCTTCCCCTACCTCTAGCCCAGAGACATGGGAGACTGTCCTCCTCAGCTGTTCCACACTGGAGCCTTAACGGGTTCTGGTAAAGCGGGCGCGAGACGGGCCTCGTCGTGCGGTGTCCCGGACTAATGATACCGACCATGATGCGGGGTCTTCTGACGCCCTAACTCTCTTATCGAGCTTTAAAAAAGTTTTTCACCACCGCCACCAAGCCAGTCTCCTTGGGGTCGTCAAACTACTTTCCACGGAGGAAAGAAACGGATGGAAGAGGGGGCGAGAGAGGGGTGAGAAGCAGCGAGCGGGAAGATAACCTGTTTTCTGCACGTGAGAATTCTAAAGGAGCTGATTAATTTAAACTTGCATTTTCGAGCCTATTAAGACGGTATGCCTTGGTAGTATCAGGGGACGTCTTTTGTGCTGTTGTTACCTTAGTAAGTAGGTGTGAAGCGTTACAACCATAGCCGATTGTTGCGTTGCAAGCACACGCCAGAGGGCTCAACAAAGTGAAAGGTCAAGGCACATAACGCGCGCGCCCGTCCGGCACGGCGACGTCGCGTTGGCCAAAGCGATACCATTTACACTCCAACGGCGCTTGACTGCCGACGCATTCGGCGGCTTCGGCCCACTCCGACCGCACTGGCGGAAACTTGGAGCATGTCCCTATTTCGCGCCGAGTGCGTCAGCAGCCGCCGGTCCGAAAGAGCGCTTCCCCCCCTCTCCGCGGCTGCGCTACTTCGCGAATCTAATACAGATGGCGCGGTGAACGTCTGCGCATGCGCTTCCAGACACAGCCGTTGTGCCGCGCCGGAGCGGTTGGACTGCAGGAGAGTCGGATTTGCGTTTGGCGCAGTACGAACAGCTTGAAGTGATTGACCAAAGTGAAACATTCACTGGTATGTTGGGGCAGAAAGGAATATAAGCTTTCACTTCGCGATTCATTTTGAGCACGCGATTCTGCGGAGTTGCTTCATAGTCGGCTACCTGTCGGTGAACAGTCGGCTAAGTGCCGAGGCGACACGGTAGCCAAGGCCTCCGTGGTTCATGGCCGGCGTGGCGCTCTCGTCCAGAGAGGGAAAGGAGAATGCATACGGCAGCAGCGCCAGGTCACGGCCCGGAAGAAGAGTGAACCAGTCGGCGAACTCGATTCGCACCGAGACCGCGAGGTCGTTCGCGTCCACGTGGTCCAGGTTGACCGCCTGCCAGTTGTCCACCAACGAAGTGTTCATGTCAGGGAAGGTCGGCTCGTCCTGCTTGGGCTGCATAGCGAAGAAAGAAAGGCCGCAGAGTTGGAATTAGTTCACTACTAAGATAGGACTATGTCTAGTGCTAGGAGGCCAGGAAGATATTTCAGACATGGTACTGGCGCAAAACACACACGCGCACAAGACAGGGTACGGGGGGCGACCGTGAACTTACAACTGATTTTATTAGACGGACACATCACATATTTGAAGGAAAAATAATGCACTATCCTCATGCAACAGCGGAAGGCCACGGCATGTGACAATCAGTAACACATCAAGGCCAGAACTTCATCGTCTTATCGAGGAAGGCTACCACAATATTGAACAGTACAATCGAAGAATCAGTGATGCATGCCTCTCCTCTTTATGAAATACACCTCCATATCTTCACGTGCGATTATACGCGACTCTAGCCCGGAACTCTAATCTCATTCAGCTGTGGCCGACAGTCACTGAGGGAAAAAAAGGTAATGCTTAGCCAAATTAGATCCCTCCCTCGTTGTTAGCGATAACCCATGTTCCCGTGCACGATCGTTCAAGCAGAGTCCAGTCCGACAACTAGCCCGACAACACGTTCTACTGAGGAAAGTACTCTCAGCAGTGTTTCTTCGGGCTCTAAAGGGGAGCATAAACAGGAATCAAAATCACCACAAAATGTGTCCTCTGTTTGGGAGAAGCGTTTGCCATCGACCTACAATTCACTTTACACTAGCTAGACGGTTTATCCCTAGACACGTCCTAGTACCATCCGCCCACATGCCTCCTTGCTGTATGTATCTTTTCTTCAAGTACACTCCATTACCTCATGGGGCCATCCGTGATCTTCCCTTTTCGTTACAAGCCCTCTGTTTTCTTTATGTATTACAGAGGGAGGTGCAATCAGATATCATTAACGGAAAACATCGCGATAGTCAGACTTCTGGGTTAAAGGAGCAGCGCTTCGTCGAGGACGCTGGCAGCATTTCTGTCACCCCACCTTCAGTTGAAGCGTCGCAAAGCAAACAGGAAGGTTAAAAAGAAGCCTTGCGGACCTGCATCTAAAGGCGGCGTTGTTTTAGGTATCAACTCTACTCTTCTTTCCCAAAGCGCTGCTGCGGTGCTTGAGTGGTTATGGTGCTCGTGTGCTGACCCGGAGGACGCGGGTTCGATCCCGGCCGCGACGGCCGTTTCGATGGTGAGGAAATGCTAGAGACCCATGTACTGTTCGATGCCATTGCCCATTAAATAACCCCAGGCAGTCGAAATTATCCGGAGCCCTCCACTATGGCGTCCTTCATAGCCTGACCTGCATTGGCGCGTTAAACACCATGCGACCATAATATTAAATAAATCATTCACAATGCGACGAGTCACGTACTCCGCCGGTATATCTCGCACGGCATTATGTTGAACCGCTATAACAACACCGTTCCACTTCCACCTCTACCTCACCGCTAGCTCAGTGCTTATAGGTTCTTCAGCAAGTCCCAGTTTGGTGGTACTGCATATCTCTTGTGTAAGAGATGTCGGCGATTTTTGTCCTCCAAGTTGTTCGTACCGCAGCGGAAGCTACGAGGATCCTGGATTTCGAGGCACTGTCGGGCGCCTTGCAGCCACGAATGAACACGGCACTAAAGAACAGTTGATCACCACGCTCGTAGTCGAGCCCCGAATGCACATTAAAGGACTATTTGCATTGGATGAGGATGCAGTGGGGACGTCATAGAGGTCTGAAGAAGATCCCTGGAGGCACGCAAAGGTGAATGCACCCAAATCCATTATATTGCATTGCACGCTGCCGTTAATGATTCCGGTGAACCCATTTTAAAAATGTTATCCGCGCAAGGTATAGAAAATAACTAAAATTAATTACAACGAAAAAAAAATGGTTGTGGCCTCTTTTGGCCCCTATGCATAAGCGATCTCATTCAGTGGCATGAACGTTCTAAAGTCAAATTTTAAAACGCTCTCACGACTAATTCTTCAGTCTACCCCCTTTGCTGGAAGGTGAGAAAAATTTTGAACGTTATCTCCCTCCCGTCTAATCTTGAGCGACCGCTGGTCGAAGCGCGGGTCGAAGTACCCAAGGACGACGTCAGAGCTGTTCCAGTCCTGGGCGACTATACGATGAGGGTCCCACAGTCGCCAATGCTCGAGACGGGCAGCGAAGGCCCTGCGGGTGTCCACGACCAAAAGCTGCGCGCTGCGCTTAGCGCTGCCAGAGAGGACTTCATCGTTGTATGCGCCGAAGACCTCGGTGCCGCTCGGCAGGTAAGCCTTGCTCAGGCAGAGGGCGCCGTGGTACAGTTCAGCTCTCATTTTGCTGCGTCAAAATCATGCGCACGCCGATATTTAGCGGCAGTGTACGAAGTAGAACGCACTTTTATTCCGTGAGTCTGCATCCGGCAAACTTTTGTCCATGGCTGTGCCCATACATTTCTTTTTTACCACTCTAAGGTGATGATTAACCTGCCAATTTTGATTGGTGTTATTGTGTATGCAATATATAAGGCACACAATTCCCTGTCAAGCTGCACTACTTTCGGCTTCCTGTCTCTAGAGTCCTATGTATGGATCTAAAAAACAAACATTTGATAATTCTCTCTGATTTTCTCAATTGCTTCGACTTTGAACGTGTTTCCTTTATGTCTGGCCTTATTTAAACTTCATGTTATAAGCATCATCCATTCGAACGGATGCAGGGAGGTTCAAGTCACCTAGCCATGACTTGTAGAATTTTACTCTTGTCTTGATTTTAGCCACCAATCAGACAATCTTCGCTTCGTTACTTCAACTGGCTTAAAATCTACTTTTCCTTCACTGTCCTTAAACCGCATGTTTTGAATAAATCAGCGGCATCTGTGTGCGCCAGCGCGGCCATATGCAAAACAGATAGGTGGACCCCGTGGCATGCGCCTGCGACGAATAGGGTCAGTAATGTCTATCAGAAACATTTAAGAAGTTCGTAGGGATAGGGTGGCCGCAGCAGGCACAGGGCAAGGTTAACTGGACAGATATAGGAAATGCCTTTGTTCTGTAGTGGGTGTAGTAAGGCTGATGACGATTACGATTATGGCGCCTGTTTCAGATCATCCAAACAGTAAAAATAGGAACAGCACAGCGTGTCCTTTAGCGAGTGTGGATGTGAGCAATAGAGAATTAGACATTCCTATCCCTGGTGATCCACATTTTATGAGGCGGAGTACCAGAACGGAGCACTAGAACGGAACACTAGAACGGAGCTCAGATGGGAGGCTACTAAGCGTTCAGGCAGTGAAGAAGATGTCCACGTGGAGCTCGTTCTTCTGCAAGCGATGAGGTGGCGCTTAACGCTGCCGAAGAAGAAGAAAGACACCGTACGCGCCGGACGTGTGATGGCTTCGAAGAAGGACTCCGCCTCACCGAGCGATACCTGCGAGGCCTTCGTCAAGGAACATCCCTCCGACAGCCCCGCTGCAACGGTGTCTCCTGCTGGGGAGGTCGACAAGAAGCCGGGCTCCAGGACAGGACCGATGGATGCCGCAAGTCCGAACCCTCGCGACACACCAGTAAGCGTCACCGTGCGAGTACGTCCTGGGCCCACTGGTGCCAACGGCCCCGTCGAGGCCGTCGAAGACGCCGAGGAGCACACGCCCTCGGACAGAGAGAGCACCGAGGAGAGCCCTCAGCAGGAGTCGCCCACGGACGGCCAAGGTATGTATGTGCTAGTCGATTGGAAAGTGCTTCGAGTAGTTCCCATCAGATTTGATGCCTACAAGGTTCGCTCTCCATTCAGCGGAAAGATAAGGGTAAACTGCTCAAAAATATTTTTCGCTTGGAGACGAAAACTTCTTTCA